>SRMA01024188.1:0-107219 GCA_007224835.1 Danionella cerebrum
TATATATATATATATATATAAATTATTTTTTTATTTTTTTTTAAATAGTCGAATTTCAATAGGAAAAATACGGTAAAAATAAAAACAAAAAAAACTTTTGTACTCAAAGGCTAACGGTCTGATAGGATTCAATTATCTATGCTAAGCTAATGCTAACAGTGCTATAACTAGATATGCAGAATGGCTGACAATGTTCTAATGTGGTTAAAATACTATTTAATATCTCGTGGAACAGTAAGTTATCAGTTGTCTGTAGCACTAAATCCCCTGAGAACAACAACAGCGCAGAACTGCTGAACTTGTGATCTGTCACAAAGCCTGAGTCTGGCTCCTCTCCCACATCGCTGTATGCCTTTGTGAACCACACAAACCTGCTCTGTTCACACTCAAAGTCTCTTTTTGTGTTGTGTCTGGCACGTGTCTCTTCTTCTTCATACAGTGAATGAACAAAGTGGAGCGATGCTGTACCTTAAAGTGATCCAGAAGGTCTTTTTCGACAGCATATGGAGCCCCAATCACAACCTCGGACACATACTGAAGAGAAGAGGAAAACAAGACGATAACTATGATCCATGCATCAAGACTGTAAAATAATATATATATCAAATTATTTTAGTTATTAGTTTTTACCACTAGATGGAGCATTATCAAAACAAAAGTGATCCTTGATTACAAGAAAGTCAAAATTCCTCTAAGACTCAAACCAAAGAAAGTCAAGCACTTTCATTTGAATCAAAGGATTCATTAAGGACTCAAATCAAGAATGCCTAAAATTAGTGTAACCGATTCAAAAGATTCATTAAAGACTCAAACCATGAAAGCCAAACATGTTTCACAGATTCAGAGGATTCATAAAAGACTCAAACGAAAGGAAGCCAAACATGTTTAACGTTTAACCGATTCAAAAGATTCATAAAAGACTCAAACGAAAGAAAGCCAAACACTTACTAATGAATCAAAAGATTCATTTAAGACCCAAATCAACGAAGCCAAACATGTTTAACCGATTCAAAAGATTCATTAAAGACTCAAACCATGAAAGCCAAACATGTTTCACAGATTCAGAGGATTCATAAAAGACTCAAACGAAAGGAAGCCAAACACGTTTAACGTTTAACCGATTCAAAAGATTCATTAAAGACTCAAACCATGAAAGCCAAACATGTTTAACTGACTCAAAAGATTCATAAAAGACTCAAAGAAAGGAAGCCAAACATGTTTAACTGACTCAAAAGATTCATTAAAGATTCAAACCAAGGAAGCCAAACATGCTTAACCGATTCAAAAGATTCATTAGGGACTCAAATCAAACGAAAGCCTATCCCTTTGGTTTCAAGCTAAGCCCGGCCCTTCATAGTTAAAAACTCAAATCCTCAAGAATCATTGAGGAGTCTCCTGACTCTGCAAATGATGCAGATTCCTCATATTTCGTCTGAATCGACCGCAAGTTCCTTCATACTTGACACAAGGGAGTTTGTGGGTCTGAGCTGAGGCTTGTATCTCTGTTGAAACAGCTAGAGTACAAAGCTACATTTCCACTGTTTGTGATGGCTGTACTCTTGACCTTGGAATGTTTTAATAATGCTTCAGCCCTTTATCTTCCCGTCATCCTCCCTTTATTCCAGGATCACTCCCTCTCTCTCGCTGAACAGAGAGGCCCATTGTACTAGGAAAACAACATGGAACTGGATTGGAGGATATGGATTCAAAGGGTGCAAGTAATTTATGCAAAAACACTAATTTATCTGTAAAGCACCAAATAAATGGTAGAAAGTAGTAGTAAGTTGTTCGGTAATATATGCAAGATGCACAGCAGTGATTGGAGGTGGCAGTAAATGATGCACTTACTCTGCAAGCCAGAACGCTCAGGGTTCTCTCATGAATATTCATGATGGGGTAGTTTTTTGCTTTGTAGCGGTTCACTTCCTGGAAAAAACAATGAATACATTTTTATTACGAGTCACAGGGTTGAGAAAAGTATTTAAACATTTTTACTAGGAAATGCTCACAAAAATGTGTGTTTTTTTATTGTGAAGTACATTGTAGAACTTTATTTTAAGATTTATTGATATTGTAGTCAACAAAACTATTTCTGTATTTTTCTAACAAGTAAGTTTATAACAGCTAGTTTATAACACATTTTTAAAATATTTTACATTTGTATTCTTACACAAATGTTCAAACACATTGCAGATACAGCATTTAGTAAATTAAAAAAAATATAATGACTAAAATAGTATTACAAAATAAATGTTTAAACTTTATATAAACTTCCACATAATTTGATGCGATAAACAGTTTCTATATTTTAAGGTTCTGTGTTCTACAGAGCAACTAACAGAATCAACCCCCCACCCAAAAAAACTGCATATATAGAAAAATAAATATATAATGTATAATATAAATGTTTATAATGTAACGTGGTGAAATTTGCATATCTTTAAATTTAACATATTCATTAAAAATAAAGTTGCATTAATTTCTTGCTGTTGAAAGACTATTTAAAACCAATTTCATTAGTATTTTTTACATTTGTATTTATACGCACATCGTAAACAATCATTAACATGCTGAACATACAGAATTAACCATTATGTATATTTAAAAAAAAAAATACACAAAATATTCTATATTAAGAAATGTAATACAGTTCTACAAATTAACTTTTGATCTTTTTTTTATATTTAACGTTTTTTTAAAACAAAAAAAAAATCTGAGGAAAAAAAATATATTTAATGTCAAAAACAAAATTAATGTCAAAATTAAGCAATGATGGCATCTAGCAACTTCTAGTGACTTAGGCACCAAACGTGGCTTTGTTTTACTGAAGATTTGGAAACACTTCACTGAATATAACCATTAAAAGGAGAGTATTAGCATTTCCAATTTTTGTAAATCTGACTGTTCTTTGGATTTTCGCTTTAACAAACATATTTGGCCAAAAAAATATGAACTAAACAGGAACTAGATTGACACAGAGAAGAAGGACCAATCTAATCACAACACAGGGAGATAATCTTCGTCCCATTTGAGTCATGCAAAAGAGCTAATCCAGAGTGAAACATGGTGCTCTCTGCAGAATGTGACTTTTTTTTAGGACACAGACCTGGTCAAAGTGCAGCCCGACGATGACGTAAGGTTTCACAGCTTGTTTGTGAACAGTCTCAAGGAAATCCACATGACCGATGTCTGTAGATCAGCAGTTAAAGCCAATAATGCAGCTGGAAATCCATTCTTTTACATTTTCTCTGCCAAATACTGATTTTTGAAGCAACCGATAGTTCTCGAAAGGATACGAAAGAGGTCAAAGGCTCCGGCCACGTATATGATGGTGTCTCCCGGCTGCGGTTCTTTTCCTGAGGCAAACTGGATGATCTTTTGAGATGTTTGAAGGAACTGAGAGACACCAGTCCATGGGCTGTGTCCTTTGGGACCCTGGGAAGATTGCCAGACACATGACAGGATTAATTCTAGAATAAATAACAGAAATCAACGTAATTTTGCAATCTAATTATGGAGAACTGCTCCAAAAGTTCCTCTTCGAATGGGACCAGTTTTATTATCATTTAAAATTATTTGAGTTTGTTCTATTTATGTGTGAGAATGATGTGCAAAATGACTTTTCAAAACACAAACATGTGTCTTCCTTCATTTGATTCCTTCTAATCACAACCAGCAAGTACAATGATAACTGTTGCTTTCATGTTATGTGCAGAAATAAACTCTGGGTCAAAACTCAAACTGGTTTTCTTTAATCCCAACCATCTGAGAGGAGTTCACTCCACACTTTTTATCGATATCAGTGCCACCCACAAGGTGGGGTTCTGAGTGAGCAAAGTGCTGATTTAAATATTAAACGTGTTCCGTTATTCCATGTCTGGAATACCATGAGTTGAAAAATTCAAGCCTCCGGAATACTGTGAGCACTCGGGCACTGTGAGCACTACGTGTCTTGGTAGGTTTTCCTTGTTTTGTTTTTTTCAAATGGTTGGTCAAAAACATGTCAATCAAGCTTCTCTCAACCCTCAAGACCCTCCCCCTACAATTGATTTTCTGCATCCACTCTGGAACACTGTTTTTGTTTAACTCCATTAAAAACTTGAAAAAGCGTATTGTTGTTGTTGTTACAACTCACCTTCCCGAAGTTATCCGTGTGCACCTGGTAGGCTGCATTATCCTGAAACAGAGTGGTTGGGGGTTTCGTATTAGGAAGGTATCAAGTCAATCGTACAATATTTATTTAAGGTTAATTTTAAGACCGGATGAATACATCTATGGTCCCAACATGAATGTACACAGATCCATGAAAGACCTGTGGATTTGTAGGTCTTTGCTGGATTTGTGGGTGTGGTCCTGTGCATTTACGTATATACCATTCCTCAAGCAGCTGCATTACAGAACCCCAGCTATACTCACGGTAATACTCACAATGTTACTGTGATGTGCTTTTGTTAACAGGAGCATTCTCCCCACGAGGTCTGTCGTAGACACGCCCTGTGTGCGCTTGCATTCCCTGATGACCACAAACACAATGTTACATGAACGCTACTGTGAGGAAATGATGAGGTATGCCACAAGTGTCTGTCCGAGGCCCACTGAGCTTCACCTGTAACGGTCCATTCTCTTCACCTCGTCATACGTGTCCTTCCCATCTACAGTCAATGTGATGTCATCTAACAAAAAAAAATACAAATATTTACTTTTTTTGTACATAGATGGCAGATGTCTGTATATAAACATTGACGAAGTCACATAAACGAACATAAAGCTGAAAAAGGGATAGGGAAAATTGGTTGCTATGATAAACAGTCTGGTTGCTATGGAGAAGTCATTGACATCATATTATGTTCCCTATGTCACTTTGATTGAAATAAACTAACCCCCATGTTTCTATGAATTTCCTATGCGGAGTTAGAGATATGCTAATTTGGTTGCTATGGTAAACAGTTTGGTTGCTATGGGGGCGTCAGTGACATAACATAATCTTCACTGTGAGTTAAAAAAGCCAACCCCAAAGTTGAGAGTTCAGACAATTTGTTTGCTAGCGTAAACACTTTGGTTGCTAGGGAGTTGTCTGTAATGTCATGGATATTAATTATTAACATAAAGTTATGAGTCAGTGCAACAATGAATGCATTTCAGATGGACGCTCACCTCCATGCACACAGAAGTCGCAATTGTATTTGTCCAGTGTCTCCAGCGTCGTCACATATGGAGCCCCCTCCACAATCTCATCCACCCACTTGATGGCTCTTATCATTTTATAACGCTCTTCCTGCGTGAACACCGGAGGGCCCTTGTGTTTTGCTATTTCCTCTAAACACATAAAACAGATTTCAGCAGAGAGTTTTGTATCATGATGCATTTATATGAATTGTGCAACATACCGTCTGTGTGCACCCCTACTACCAGATAGTCTCCCATGGCTTTGGCTTGTCGTAGCTGGTTCGAGTGCCCATAATGCACCATGTCATAGCTGAGGAGACAATATTGCAGTGAGGGAAAGAGGTATTTGAGCTCTATCAATCAGCAAGGTTTCTGTCTCTCAGATGATGTGGGAATGTGCGTTTCTTCACTTTATGCTTTTGGCGACCCCTATTGGTGATGAAGTGAAACATTAAACCTATGCTCAGATAAGTCTATTGCACTGACCCAAGACCTGCATATTATGCACAATTAAAACCAACACACTATTCAGATTTAAGTGCACAACTATAATACATGATTCCAAAATTTGATTATATGGTAAAATTTTACATGGTTTGAATCACCTTGACGTTATGGAAGTGACCAATTTTATGATTTTGGTACCAACAGCATGGGAAATAAATGCTAGGACCACTAGGGGGCACAGTACAGAAACTATGCATGCAATCTCAGATCATAGTTGTTACAATATACACCAACATTGTTGCCAAAATCTTAATGTTTTACAGAGTTATAGGCTTTTTACTGAGTGTTATGTTTAAACTTTTAAAAGTTAGGGGATGACCCTGTCCAATTTTTATGAAAAGTCAAGACCTACTAGGAGTTCAGAAAAATAGGTTCTTTTTTAAAAAAAAATGCATAAGGAGAACATTTATTGTGTCTATGACTTATGGTTCAAAATGTATTAGCATAAACTAAATTTGAATTAATGGTGATGCTAGAGGGTTTGAAGTAGAGACTCCAAATTTGGTCTGATAACATCATTTTAGACTCACTTCTACCAGCGTACAAATTTTCAAAGCTATCCAACAAACGGTAGAAAAGAAACCAGCAGAAACTGAAGGTGTCCCTAAAAATTACAATGGAATTCAAGAAACTTGGCGATATTTACAATTGACACATACTTTAAGCCTTTAACAAGAAGTTACTAATGAGGAGGTAAAACGCTTTTACATTTTACAGGCTTTTTGAAAATATTATATAAACCTGTAAACTAAATAAAAAACAATGTATTTTTCATAAATTGTTTCAAATGTAAATATATAAAAATGTACAAACCCTCTTTCATATTTTAAATACTAGAAGGGCACAGTAACCTTAAATTGAACAGAAGCACAAAAGGGCTTATGGTAACCGGAGACAGGTGTGTAACCTAAACACCTTGAGTCCTTTCCCTTAGTAATATCATTAGCCAGGTCGATGGGATTACAACGGGACATAATCTCCAATTCCAGCACCCATGATCCTCTGTCGGGCACCACATTTCACTCTATGTGTTATTTATAGCACCAGCCTTATTTCATAACTCCAACTGGAACCCTGAGTATGTTTAAAAGAACTGAAGGAAAGTCTATAAAC
Source organism: Danionella cerebrum (assembly GCA_007224835.1). Classification (NCBI taxonomy): domain Eukaryota; kingdom Metazoa; phylum Chordata; class Actinopteri; order Cypriniformes; family Danionidae; genus Danionella; species Danionella cerebrum. The sequence goes on from SRMA01024188.1 coordinate 6,787, forward strand.
GTTTCAATTCTATGCAAAACTTGTCTTAAATTTCAATGTAATTATACTTTATATACTTCTTTTTATTTAAATGATGAAGGCACGCACCATAAAATGTATTCTTTGATGCACCCCCCCCCCCCTAGATTAAATTCCTAACATAGTTTACTTTACATTTGCTGAGCATTCAGCGCTGATTTTAAATAACTGATTTTACCTCCAAAAAAAAATCAGTTTCCCAAATGTTCGAACACAAACCACAAACAAAAAAAATGTTTTTTTTGTTGACCATAAATCTTTAAAACCTTTTAACCGCATGATGAGGCTCATCAAGACTTGTGTGACTCCAAGTGGCCTCTTTGACAAACAAAACATGTATAGAACCCTCATTTTCAAAGATATGGTTTTAAATTTATACATTTTTAGTTTAACATAACATTTAATATTCATTTTTACATATTTTTTTCGGCTAATCCCTCAAAGCTATAATCATCTGCCATCATTTCCTTACAAAAAGGTTAGTGTTTCAGGGTAGCACATTTCATGTATTCTACTCCAATTATATTGAGATTTTATTATTTTGAACTCAAATCCGTTCACACGTTCAAGCACTTTTTAAAGTACCGGTAAGTATTAATTATTTTTATTAAAGCCGGTATTTCCACATCTGGGTCTTTTTTTGTTACATTTCTCTGTAAGGATTGTAATTTTGTTTTACAGTAGTGTATCTTTTATTTGCCACGGGGTGTCCTTGAGTGTCTTGAAAAACAGTTAAAATGTATAACTATTATTAGGTAAATTTATTTATTTTAGTTACGATTTAAATATCAAACTAGTCCCCTTTGAGTTAAATAAAAAATGATATTACCATGGTAAACGTACATAGAGATGGTTATAATGTCGTCACAGTGCTTTGCATTCTGGGAAATATTGTTTTTATTGCAACAACCTGGTAATTTAAAAAAATAGCCATTGTAAGTATTATAGCCATAATAATACTTGTAGAGGACATTGTTTGACGCACTTGTGTACTGTTTTATAATAATATGGATTATTACATATTATTATGGATTACTGTACCATACTTCACACATTATTTTGATCAGTTGGTGTTCTTCAATCCTGACATTGAAACAGAAACGAGCACAGTACAGTACAGTGCTATACTGACCGTGAAAACAACCGCTTATGTGAACTAATTGTTAGAATAAAGAAGTTTATTCCAGCTGTGGAAAAACATCGCGCGCACAGCCTACAGCTCGTGTCTCGTGACGTCACTCACCAGCCGTCACACCACACTCGGATCACCCGCTTCCGCTTCTCCGGGCTGCGGCTGGAAGAGTTCGATTCTCCGCTGTCCTCTTGGTCGGCCGCATGGCTTCCGTTCCTGATCATGGTCCCAAAGCCTCAAATAACTGACCGGATAGGCGTTTTTACCGGTTGTCGTAACAGCGCTTGCGGAATTAAAACCCGGCGAAGTCTCTACGCCCTTCCAGACTGCTCGAGAATGTGCGTAACGTAACGTAGATGACGTAATACGCAACCGAAACGCCTCTTCAAGATGCCCCGCCCCTGCACCGAGGAAGTGACGTGGAAAAATTTTCCCCTTTGCAATTTATTTTATTACTATTGTTATTAATTATAATTATTATTAGTTCCCTTTTGTTTAAGAAGTAAAATTGTCATTTACACATAAAATGAAAATCTATGGAGGCCCGTTTCAGTCACTCGAAATAAAATAAAAACAAGCTTAATGTGATTTTTTTATCTCTGACTTTATTACTGTAAAAATGGTTTTGAAGTGAGAAAATAAATAAACAAATACAAAGTTGTTAGCAACTGGTTTGTTTTACTTGTAAATAAAATGAATTTGAATTAATTAATATTTCTGTTTAGTTGTGACAATAATTAAGTGCATTAATTCACATGTTTTGATTTCCTACCAAGAAAAACCAACAAAGTGTTTGGATTAATGAGGGACTTAATTTAAACTACTTCAAGTGTAAATAAAAGTTAAAACCTATTTTTTTTAATTAAAGGTAAAGTCAATGATCATTATTTCCAATAACAATGCGCAATTTCAATATCATTTACTCATAAGTTCATTAATAAGTAGGATTAACAATAATTTTTCAATGAACTGTATTATTAATATGCAAAAAATAATGCTAAAAGCAGTTTTCTGTTTTTTATTAAGATTAAAACAAAACTGTTCGTTATTATTAGTTCGTTTGGAATAGTGGGAATGATTTAAATGATTGTTTTACCATTGTAATAAAAAAAGATAATATTTGCAGCATAACCTTGAATAAACATGTAATAAACATAAAGAACCGAATTGCCATAGTCTCAGGCCTACAATAAGTGGCAGCATAGACTATTGTAATTAGATGGTCTAGAAAACAACAGATAAAATGTTTATTTTGTACACTGAAAATGTTTATTTTACATTGCTTTGATACCGTGAGGTCACAAATAAATCTTCACTGTTTACCTGAGCTTGTTTTCATAGCACACATAGATAAGAGCTCAAAACTATAGAAAAATATGTCAATTTCTGTTTCACTAACCACAATGATTCAACGTTTAAAAAAAAAGAAAAATATGGCTTTTGATTCCTTATTGGGGAGAAGGAAAATGTCTGAATGTCCTTCACGATCCAAGTGCAAGGGAAGCTTGTTGAGTCTTCATTGACTTCCACGTTTGCCACTAAAAGTGAGAGAAAAAAAAAACAAGTAATAAAAATAGCATCATCAGTATTTGCATAAATAAAGTTTGACGTATACAAAATAAACATGATTAGTTTGTCCTCAGTGATTACGTTTGTTTACATCTGTACCCTCTGCAATAATATGGTTCTAAAGATGCAGAATTTCTTGATGAGAACAAATAATCCAACAGAAGACATGAGAAATAATACAATTATTATAAATACAACAAAATGTTTGTTATAATCCATATATATAATTTACTATAGCGACATCAGCGTTTACCTCATCATCCTCAATCTTTCTATCCTCAACAAAACAGATAAAAGTGTACAAAAGTATGTTTTGTGAGTTGATGGATTAATGCTGCCGGTGCTGCAAAGGTGCTTCAAAACAACAGTGATTGTTTTTTTTTTTGCATGCAATTTTCTGTATGTCTGTAAGCGCAATGCTGTCTGAGCCTCAGGATAATTTATAAGTTTTTTTAAAAATTACTATTTACAGATCCTTCAGAACTTTCTTGACAGACATAGACGCTTCGTAGGGGTGCAGTATATTTTACCCCTTCCCCTCAGTTTCAGGTGGAAGAGTTAAGAGGTAGAGGTAAGTGAGAGAAATAGATCAAATATGTGTTGACCCTCTCAGAGAAACAATCTTAAGTTTAAACCAATGCTCAAGAACAGCCCTTCATCTTCTGATTCTGATTAGTATTCCTGTATACCGTTAGCATATCCATTTTTAGCCACTAGTGAAGATATTACCTTGTCCCTGAGGTCTTTGACGTCATCACCCATTGTAAATACTCTTTGGCGGCAATGCTGTCCAAGACTTTGTTGACATCACTGGTGAAACTGCCATCTACATGCCGCCTGCGCGCCATGTTTACCCCGCTGTTCCCTGAAATGCTAAACACATAAACATGATTAGCATGTGTTAAGTTTTATATATATGTTTGGTCTTTGAAATTTCCTCAGCTACGAATCTTTAGAAAAAAAAGAACTTTGAGCAAATCCTATATAAACAAAAGTTTTTGAGCAAATCCTATCTAAACAAATGCTATCTAAACATAAGCAGAATCGAATATTTACAGTGAAAGACATGAGGCCCCAACGGAAATGCTCTGCTGCCAAGGTTTGAGCGTGGTTTATTAGCATTAGCATGTAGCGTTGAATCTAATAGCGTGAGAAGATGAAGAGACAAGAGTTGGAGAAAGACCAGTATGAATAGCATTATTCGTTAAGCAGTTGAAGCTAAATTAAGGTAAAAAGCAAGGTTTTCATTTCAGATTGCTACTTGCTCATGACAAAATATTTCAATGCTGTTAGCATGTAGCAGTCAAGCTAATTCAGAAAAAAAAAGATAAAGAAGCACTACTTTTAACTCCTTTTTTATGTTTTACTTTTAACTCCCAGGTCTTTAGCAGGATTTCCAAAAGAAACCAAGCAAATTTATTACATGTTGTTAGCATTTAGCAGTGAAGCTAATATAAGACAAGCTAGCATATAGATAGATGTTAGGCAGAAGAAAATTTGCACCAAATCAAGTTTTTTGTTTATCTTTATGTTTACTCTCCAGCTTTGTGCTTTTTAGCAGAAATCCATAAGAAATCCACAATGGTTCATTACAGTTTGTTAGCATTTAGCAGTGCCGCTAATATGAGACAAGCTAGCATAGAGATAGATGTTAGGCAGAAGAAAATTTGCAGCAAATCAAGTTTTTTGTTTATCTTTATGTTTGCTTTCCAGCTTTGTGCTTTTTAGCAGAAATCCATAAGAAATCCACAATGGTTCATTACAGTTTGTTAGCATTTAGCAGTGCCGCTAATATGAGACAAGCTAGCATAGAGATAGATGTTAGGCAGAAGAAAATTTGCAGCAAATCAAGTTTTTTGTTTATCTTTATGTTTGCTTTCCAGCTTTGTGCTTTTTAGCAGAAATCCATAAAGAAGCTACAAGGATATACCCCAGTTTGTTAGCATTTAGTGGTTAAGCTAAACTAAGACAAGTTAACATAACAGTTGATATCAAGCAGTACAAAAGATGCAGCTCCTCTAGTTTTAATCAATCTTTGTTTTCTTTCCAGCTTTCTACTCTTTGGCAGAAATCCTCAAAGCCACATGGATTAATCACAGTTTGTTAGCATTTAGCAGTAAGATAATATAGAGCATGCTAGCAAAGAGATTGATTTAAGGCATGAAAAAAGATGCAGTTGCACTTGTTTTTATCAATTCTTTTATTTCCTTTCGACACCCTGCTTTTGGCGGAAATCCCACAATAAATTAAATGTGTTCATCACTGTGGGTTAGCATTTAGCGGTTAAGCTAAGACAGGGCATGCTAGCAAAAAAATAGATTTTAGGCAGGATAAAAGGTGAAGCTGCTCTTGTTTTCAATGAATTCTTATATGTTTTCCTTTCAGATTCTTACTCTGACTGCAATCCCAAAGCAAATCATATCGATTTAATAGCATTAGCATGTAGCATTGAAGCTAAAACAGAGCAAAGAGAGAGAAAGAGAGAAAGACGCTAGGCAGGAAAAGGGTGAATAAGCTCTCAAATTTTATTCATTTTCCTTTTTTTTCAGTCTGGGAGGCTCTGAAGCAGTACGAGGGAGCAATGAAGGCCTACTCTTGAGTGGGATGTGCAGATTTCAGCCAGGAAATGAAGCTCTGCACCGCCTGGTCCTGCAGGTATGAGCTAGCAGCGCTGATGGAGGTGCCTTCAGCCTGGCGCTTAGAGGGTCCACTGGGGAATAAAGAGAGGTGAAGGAAGACTGTAATACTCATCATACTACAAAACAATATGTTATTACAAATTAGTTGAAATGTAGACATAAAATATCTAAATTATGTCTCTAACACATTTTATTAAATTGTGTCTAAATAATATAGAGATATACTTTTAGGAAATTATCAGATGAAACTCATCTCATGTTTATCATACTACAGCTTAAATATGTACTTAATTATTCAAATATTTAATTCAATATTTATGATATGTGTATAACTCCAATAAAACTGTTTTTTATGTGTTCACTTTATTATTTTTTTCTGGTTTATTTACAGTAAATAATGTTTCCCTTTTTAAATTCTGTTCGTACCCATTTGCCTTGGCGTTCATGAGCCACTGAACAAAGTCTTGCGTTCGGCGGTTCTCCAGGTATTTGCTGTAATCGTTGGCGAATGTTCCCTCTGAATGTCTTTTAACACTAGAGAATCCTGGAGCCTTCGACGAAACGCTGTCTGCCATCTCTGAGCTGAGAAACCACACGGAAACAATGCATTTTATATCCGTCAACAATAAAAAAACTATAGTGCATTAAGATTTCATTCTTTTAAACTCTTGGGTTTGATTGTCGACTCATGATTTTTAAAAGATTATACTTAAGTACTTTTAAATTATGGCGCTTAACCACTACCTTTAAATTTAGAAAATTACTTTTTTGCATAGGAACATCAGTTTAAATATGTTGTTTATGTTCTATTTAAAATGTTTCATTAAATGTTAAGCTATTTTAATCATGCTAGTTTACATTTAATGATGTTTTATGTAATCGCTTAAAGCGAAAGGGTACTTTCTTTAAAGTTTTCAGCATTTTGTTACGAAACATCTTCATTAACGGTGTTAAAATTACCACAGGACTACATTTAAAGCACTTCATAAAAGTCTTGAAGAAAGCTTTTAAATGTTGAGCCTAATTTAATCTTATCTAATTTTCAATCTTAAATCTCTAAAAATCGTAAAATCGTATGCACAAGGCCTCTTTCCTGAAAAAAACTTGTATTTAAATAAAATGTATTATTAATAATCATGTTATGCAATCACCCAAAAAATGTTTTTGTCATAACATTTGAAAACATGGGAGTTTTAAGGAAAGCAGCTATAACTGAAAAAAGAGCGAAAACGAAAAAAACTAAATTGAGTCAAAAAGTGTCCAATTAATAATAACTTGTTTGAATCACTTCAAATGTAAAAAAACATTTGAAAAAGTTTTTGTTTTATACTTTTTAAGATTTCTAAACCCTTCTCAAGTTTTGAGGGTTTATACATTATGTAAAAATAACTTTGTTTCTATTAAAAGTGCCTAATTCAAAATTGCAAAGCAGGTTTTATCATAAAAAACTGACACTTGTTTTAAATACAACGTTATTTTCATATTGCACTATGTTTTATATAGTCATCTTTATTATCTATTATGATAAAAATAATAGGTGAATGAAATAAATTAAATTTTAAATGTATTTAATTTAAAGGTATTAAACTTATTACTGTATTTTTTATTGAATATTATGCTTTAGAAGCCCCATCTTAATACATATTCATAAGTTCACATTACATGGATTAAATTTAAATTAAAAAATACATTTTCTATGTTTAAATTATCATGTTTTATCAGAAATTCACAGTAAAAAACCATTGTGCGGATTGAAAAGATCAAGATCGAAACCTTGAGTGTTCCTCCTGCAGTGGGATGCTGATGCTGATTTGAACGAAGAGCAGCAGGAGAAGAGCAGCGAGGTACTGGACGCCTTTCATTCTGATGGAGGCTTTCGGATCGCTCAAAGGTCCTGAAAAGAGCTTATAAAAATAGGTAATATGAAGGGAAAATAATCGTAGTTCATTTCAAAGCAAGCATCCGGGAATGAAAGCTAGCCATTCGCTTTTAATCAGTGTCCAGAAAGCTTTTGGGATTAAACTGCGTTGAAATAAACTTTGATAAGTGGTCGTAATCAAAGACGGTTGTTCTGGTCGTTTTAGAGTAAATTAGCCCATTTCATCTCCCTTGAAACATTTTTCACTGAAAGTAAAAAAGAAAAGCTTGGCTCACCGGTGGATGGAGTGATGGGTGGAGGAGATGAGTGTGTCTGGATCTTCTCGTGGTTTTCATGGCCTCTTCTGAAGCTCCTGGATCTTTTATAGTGGGTTTGTGAGGTCCGTCCCATCCTCGAGCCTCTGATTCATCCATCCATGTAGATTACCGTCAGTCCATTAGCTTCTCTGGACGATGTTTGTTTTAAACGCTGTGATGCGCCTCATGAGAGCAGATAAGGGCTGGACTTGAGGTGTCTCACACATGGATGCAAATAAATCTGGGAACTACGAACACGCGGAGTGTGAAAATCAAGAGGGCGAACGGATGAAAGTGTTGAGAGAACGTGACAGACGGATGTTTAACTCTTCTTAAGTGCGGAATTCAACCATAATCTGATGCTTTAATGTAGTTTCACTTATCAAAGAAAGAATACATTTATTCTCAATAAAAAAACTTTACTTTGTTTAGTTATTACATCAGGATATGATTGCTATATTTTATTTACCTTCAACTTTAACAAAAGATACAGTTGTTCCAACATATCTGTGCACAAAAACTGTTTTGTTTAGTTGGGTTTCCTCTGAAACTTAAGTTAAGCAACTTAAAAACAAAGTTGTTAGAATTATACTTGGGTCATCTTGGTGAGAAACCAGTTGCCTCAGATTTGCTTGATGTACTTGGGAATTGTATTTTGAGGTGACAATCTTACGGTGAATTAATAAACTTGTAGTAATTAATTAAGCAGTAAAATACCAAATAATGATCTTTTTAAAAACAATAGCAAAATATCTTCTTAAAAAGAGCTGTTTCTTCTCTTTAAGTGACAAAAAAAAACACAAAAACTATGTATTCAATGAATTTTATTACAAGCTGGGAATACTTTTGAAACTTAAACATTTACATTTTATACAGTATTTAAAATGCACATGTAATAAATAATCACTAAACTGTAAAACCTGATTAATTAAAATGTATATTATTTGATATCTATTTATAGAGAGAGAGAGATAGATAGATAGATAGATAGATAGATAGATAGATAGATAGATAGATAGATAGATAGATAGATAGATAGATAGATAGATAGATAGATAGATAGATAGATAGATATTTCTTTTAAAATATCTTAAAGATATACGTCTTGGAGAGAGCCTAAAAATCCACAATAAAGCTTCCCCCTGGCAACAGTTACTGAAATAAAAAATTAATTTAAAGCCTGGTTCATGAAGCTTTGTGTGAATCCAGCGAGCTCAATCCTGATGACTCTGTGTTTGTTCATCTGAGCTCAGCGTTTCTTCATTTTAAGTGTGTTTTTCTTCACAGCCGTTCCACGCGTCAGATGTGTTTAAGTGTGTTCAGTTCGTTTACGTTACTTGTTCTGGAAGTAAAACGTCCGTTTGATGCTATTGCTTCATGCACTCAAGCGAAGCAGGTTTTCAGGAAGTGACTCATGTGAGTGTAGACGTGCTGATTGGCTGATCCTCCCAGACCGTGGTCTTTATCCGTGTACCACTGTCACACACACAAAAAAATCACACAAATGATTTTTAACATTCAGTGTGAAAATGAAAGTAAAATGGAAAAATAACAACTAAACACTCTTCATAATCCATTTCGGGTTGTTTTTTTTACAAAGTCCTAACTAACAAAAGCATTGCCTTCAAATGTTTGCGTGGTTTATAAAAGTGAAAGAAATCTTGACACTTCATTGCATTGAAAATAGCAATAAAAAAATTGGGAGCTATAGGCCATTTTTTTTTCATATCTCCAAACCACTAGAGGGCACTGTGCCAAAATGGTGCACGCAAACTCAGATCAAAACTGTCACAACATCCACCAAGTTTGGTGCCAATGCACTACAGCTAATTTGTGATTTTAAAATGTTATTAATAATAAAAATGATTTAATGAATCCTGTATATAGTTATTTTAAAATGCTGCTGCACTTTTACCATTGCATTGAAGTCGACTTGTTGGTCCACGAGTGCGTTTGAGATCTGAGCAGCTTGCTGGAAGTGAACATTATCTGAAAAGAAAAAAAAACTGTGTACCAAAGGCTTTTATTGTGTAATATTTGAATGCATTTATAAAGCACTGTAAAAAGAGAGAAATATTCATCCAAACAACAAAACAGAACAGAAAGATAAAAACTCTCGGAAGTGCAAGTGCTCCCTAAAATATTATTTTTTTTAACTCTTTCGCTCAGGATAAAAGATGGAGTCAAATTTATGAACAAAAAAAGCTGTGGTTGTCAAACCCTGTAATTTTACAATAGAATTACGTTTGTTTACATCAGTGATTATTAAATAAAAGGAAAACTTCATGAATTTAAACGTGCTTTTAACACATTTTTAAATGTAATTTTCATTAATTTCATGATCACATTTCTGAAATAAAACTTTGTTACTTTTAAAATAAAATTCTATTACGTCACCGATTTTCATGTAATTTTCTGATTAATAAAATGAATATTCAAAAATGTGAATTTTTACAGGAAAATACCATAACTTTAAATTTTTTTCAAGCAATTTAGAATTTACTTAAAAAAATGATGACCTATGTCATTTAACAGAACGATACCATTATTTTACAAAATGTTCACATAATTCTACAATTAAGTAAAAATCTGTAATTTTGCAAGAAAACACCACTTTACAAAAACATTTCATAAATAAAATCAAACAATTAAAAATACCACTATTTGACAGGTTTAATAATACTTTTAAAAACAGATTTTGGTAAATCTAGGCTTGGATTATCACATTTGTTATTTTTCATCTTGGATCCATGAGAATTATTAAACCGTGCAAGGAAAAGTCATGAGCTAAGGAGAACTGTCAAGCTTTTATTTGGACAGCTATCAGGATTTAACTGACTTGGTTCTCGTGAAAATTAAAAAGACAGATTTTTTAAGATATTATAATTATATTATGTATTATAAAAAAAAAGATTTCCTTTGAACAACAGCACAGTGTTTTTTATAGTCATTATATTTTTAAAGAAGTATATTTTCCCCGTTTGACAGAACAGGAGGAGAGTCTCACCATCAGCTGTGCCGTGCACCAGCAGGTACTCCACCGACTTAAAGTTCTTGGCTCGTTCCGTCACCGTTGAATTCTGGGAAAATCAATGCACACCATAAACACTCTTGACGTGTTGCTTATGCTTTCCCCTCGTGCGTTATTTTAAGACTGACTCAAAGTAAACAAACTTACAAGAACGTAAAAACTCAAAAAGAAAGCGTTCATGAACTCACTTGGTAAAAAGCTCGGTTCTCAGCCGGCGTGAGCATGTATCTCTCTGTGTAAATTGAATCTGGGGGAAATTACGGTTATCACTTAACAGAAACATAAACAAAAAGTCCAAAAAAAGAGATCTAATGCATACCATAATATTCCCATTTAGACACCGGAGCGACCGCCATGCCACATTTAAAAACTCCACTTCCCGCTCCCAGAACCATCGAAGTGACATAACCTCCGTAAGACTGTGTCAGAATGAAGAATTTAATGAAAAAGGTTACAACTGAAAGAGAAACTATATTAAGAAACTCACCCAGCCCCAGATGGCAACCCTCTTCTCGTCTATGAAGCCCATGTCGATGAACTGTCTGAAACATAAAGTCAAGATCCTGGTGATTGTTGTGCACCCAGTTCCTATATTTCCATCCAAACTTGAGTAGCTGGGACCTGTTCCCGCATCAGAATTTGGCTTTTTGGCTGCGACTCTTCCACGATGACCACATCTGGCCAGACTCTCCCAAACTCCCTTCCAATCTGGTTTTACCAAACACTAAAGCGCAGAGTCAGCACTACTCAAATCTAACGTAAGTGTTGCAAAAACACTCTTGTTTATGGAGGTGTGATGATGGTTAGAAAACATCCTCCGCATGATGTGTGAAATTGTCGAAATTACTGAACAATACCGGCAAAATAAAAAATGAAACCCATATCATAAAGTAGCATGACCCCCAGGTGGCGTTGTGAATGAATCTGAATATTTTACTGTGAACATTCTAGTCACACACATCAAAAGAAGTGTTTTATAAAATTTTAAATGTTGTATTTCATGCGGCCACCTGGTGGCGCTATATCAAGAGCGTATGCAGACATGAACTGTTAACATAGCTGGAAATTTTGAGTCCGATCAGACATTTTATTGCTTAGTTATTAACGACTTCCTGTTTTTTTGAATTTTGACAGTCGCTGTGCGCAGATAGTTTAACGAAGTCAAAAAAGCTTTGCAGTTTAACATTCCACATGCCTTGAGACTGATGGAGTTTGGAGATGAACAGACAAAGGAGGAATTCATTATGACGCGAGCGGAAGTGGTATTTTTTTCAAAGAGAAAAAACTTTACTTATATTTAAGTCTACCGAATTTGTTTGCCTACGACAAACTGGTGGTGCACCATGAGCTGAAATGCATTAGGTGGTGCTACAGAGCCACACTGACTTTTCTTACGCCTTTCTGACGTCATTTATCACCAATTCGTGTTCGTGAAATATCGATGACTTTTCGAATACATTTAGACAATCAAAAATGACAAAATTACAAAAATTTTGTTGCCGAGTACAACAAACCATGTGATCATCCCAGTGGCACCTCGAGACTAGAGCCGTAGAAAGAGCGTGGGTTTGCTTTCGGAGAGAGTCGTTTATCAAAAGCAACTTATGTATCCGGGCAGACCTAGCGTAGAAGAAACATTAAACACCTCACTGCTGTGATCTGATCCTCAACCTCATACGTCCCGAGTCGTTTATAAAGGGCATGCATGATCTGGTCTCCTTGGTAACCACTTCCCCTGCCATCAAAGCTGGCTACGATCACATTTTCTGTGCTGGCCAAGTATGTGGACCATCCCACCCTGAACCGAAAATCCACCTTCTGACTGCAGGGCCCGGCGTATCTGCAGGATATCAGAGAAATAACTCCATGAATCCAAAATACGAGCTCAAAGTCTCAACACCAAACCCGAGGCAGCTTACACGTCAATAAGCAGAGGATACTTCTTGGATTTGTCGAATTTGGGAGGGAGAATCATCTGGTACCAGAAGTCTGAGGGCAAACGCATTACAAGTAAGTGTTGAAACGTGCAGCTAGACCCGGATTTGTGGACTCACCGAACTCGCCGATCTTCAGCTGGCCGTATCTGTTCGATGGCATTGAAATATTCTGGAGGTTGTTTTCCAAATCTTTGTTGTCCTCAAGAACCCTCACCTCTGAAATCCCAACCATCGTTTTTTTAGTACCTGTGTATATTTCGAGGTAATTTTGTCTCTTAAATGTTTTGCTTTTCTGCACCTGTTCCCTCTCGACTGTTCCTCAAGGTGTACAGAGGCACTCCAGGTCCTTTGGAAACAAAAAGATCAGCTTTTAAGTTGCGTCGTGTGAAATTCAAACCGCAAGCGGTTACAGAACATGATATTTAAGCACCGGAGCAGCTCGTGAGATAGTAGGTTCCTTCTGTGCTGAACAGAGCCGAGTTATATTTGCAGCGTTCAGCGTTGAAGGAACAGGTCAGGCACTCTCGCTCTGAATGAGAGCCACCATTTATGCTAATTCTGAAAAACAAGCATTTTATTTGGTTTCCAGAGATGAGGTAACAATGAGGTAACAATGAGTTTGTGAATTAGTTCAGGTTGAGAGACTGACTTGTAAACGTTACGTTGGCCTGGACTCTTGTTATGTTCATTACTCACAAAGAATCTGTGGAAAATTGTTGACGAATGGTAAGATGAAACTATTGAGGTTAAATGAAGGAAGTTTTATGTTTATTTTCTTACACAGCATTATTTGTGACCTTGAGGATGCTAATGACCTCCCACGTCCCTCTGGTCAGGAACAGCCTCTCTGTCTAGGAGAAGATTGGAAAAAAAGAGGAAGTTTGGTAATATTTTATTATTTCAAATTGATTCATGGATCATTAAAGGAAACTTTATAAAACGTGTGAATGTTGCCAAAGGTTTATGGTCAGTCATCCTCCTTTAGATGTTGTATGATTCCTGATCAGTGCTACTGGGATCTGATTGAAACTCAAGCTGAACTTAATCAGGTCAAATTTCATCAGATTAAACCGAAAAAGATTTGACTAAATCGGTTGGAATCGAAACGGGTCAATAATCAGATCACATGAAATCAAAATTGACTCGTTAAATTAGTAAAACAGAGTTAAAAATAGATTTCAAATTAATGTATTTTATGTTTTGCACACTCACTCCATTGAAATAAACAAGGTGCTTAAAGCGCCCCTCGTCACTTAAAACGTAGTAGCAACTGTTTCCATCGGGTCGAAAAACAGGTTCATCTGGAGAAAACTAGAACAAAAGAAACATGTTAGCCTCATAGCACGACTCGGCGCTGCGCATAAATGTGATGTAAATTAAACACGTCATACCCGGCCAACCCAACCGGTGCTGCTTGTGAGGATCTGACTCTGGAAACCAAGAAGATTGGGCTGAAAATGCTCCTTCAAGCATCATTGAAATCTACAGTGAAAATATCTGTACGCACAAGTGAACTTTCTGTCCAGTTGCCATCGTTGAAATCATACGTCTTCAAAGCAACAAAGTTCTGCGTCCGATTCTGCCACTGGACGGCAACACGCTCATCTGACGCCCATGTTACGGTGCTCAGGTAGTGCTCTCTGTGATTGAACAGGTCTGTTTAAGTCAAAATCCCACTGAAATCTGGGTTAGCAACTCTAAACACCTTACCCTCCTCTGAGGTTGCTAGGAACCTGGACTTCCCCGATCAGATTGGAGTTTGTGTCAAAAACAAACAGTTTCACGATTGGATTTGGGGTTCCAGCCTTGGTGAGAAGTCCAAAATTTAGAACATTTGATTTAAAATGTACTTCGTATCAAACTTGATGTTATTTACCTTGGGGTAGGGAACAAACACCGTATCTGGATACTGGCCTTCCCCGTACCATGTGTACTCGATATTGTAGACTTCCGAATCGTTGAATTCAGCATAAGCCACAAACCGTCCATTCGGGGACCACCACAGAACTAGAGGAGAACAAAATTAGAGGAGAACATCTCCTCTACAGAGAAAAAAAGATTATTTATTGATAGTTATTTCTGGATAACCTCAAATAAATCAATTAATCTGAATTAATCCAGGTTTTTGATGCTTTTAAATGTCGTACAAGGATGATTAAAGATAAAGTTAAGAGCACAAACCACCATTAAATAGCATTAATAAGAACTAAATATATTTAAATCTTATAAAAATCTATGTTGAGTTTTTTGAATAATGACACTATGTGTGCCAATAAATAAAATATAAATAAATGCAAGTTAATTATGGAAAAACAGACAAAACTGAAACAATTGACAAATGTAAAAAGGAAAAATAATAAATAAATACATTAAACCTTACCCTCATACACCCAATCAGGGACACCGTTGAGAATCAAGTTGTGAGCTCCATTTGTAGTGACCTGCTTAAATGTGGAGCTGGGAGTTTCCTTCACGTAGACGTTGTTCTTCCAAACAAAGGCCTGCAAGATTTTATACAATTTTACAACAAAAAAAAAACTTTTCTTACATCCCTAAATAAATACTCCATATGAGAAAACATGACAATAAAAATGGCAAAACTAAGGAATATTTATAAATTAACAAATAAATAACAGAATGAACAAGCTGTGGTTGTTTTGGAAGCACTGGTTCGATCCAGACCGTCAGATAATCAACCCTCTACGGAAAACATTCTCAACTTATTGGAATGCACTCCCAATCCAGCCAATCAGAAGCAGAGGAGGGCGGGACTTTAGCCCCAGTACCCACAGCCGAGAAATCAACATTTCCACTCAACTTAAATTAATTACTAATTAATTACTAATTAATTATTAATTACTTATTAATTTTGCTTTTTTTTGGCATGTTATGTTAAAGTTGCACTTTGATTGATTTCAAGACTACATTCTGTTTGATTGAGTAAATGGTTTATTATTTAGTTTTATATCTTCTATAGTTGCATGGCAAGGAAATAAATATCATATTAGCTAGTCATAGAACACTTCACCTATGACTACTAAAATGGCAGCGGGGGAAGGGGGGTCATTTTCTCACCCTGAGTTGGTATAATAAGTGTTACATACAACATATTTGTATATGTTACAATACATATTTTTACTATTAAAAAAAACGAACAAAACCTTTTTAAATGTATATAATACATTAACATTACTAAACGGAATATTACTTAGGTTAATGAAAACTTTTTATTAATATTAATATTATTATTAATATTAAAGAAATATTAACCAATCCATAATTTCACTCACCAGTTTGTGTCCGCTAGGTGACCATGCTAAGTACTGCACGTCATGTGGGATATCTGTGTTTAGAAAATCCCTAAAAAAAGAAGAAAAGTACTTTTAAAATTAATAAAAAAGTTGTTTATTAATTGCATGATACAGTGAAATATTAGCAAAAATGCAGGCACATTGTGCTATAAATGCTAGTTTGGCTAGCTAGCTTTTAGCTAAGTGTTCGATTTTGCTTGATTGATGGATTTCGCATGAATTCATCTGTAACTTACTTTTATGCACTATTGTTGAAATACAACCCTTTCTTTAAAATTACGTTTTCATCCCACAGCTGTTTGTCGGATCATTTAACAGACATTTTCTGAGGTAAAAAATGCTGAACAAACCTCTTTTCCAGGTCATAAACTGAATATGATGCGGTGAAAGAGTGTCTCCAAAGCTGGTGAGGAAAGTTGTGATTAATCATCTGAAGAATGATGTCAGACGATAAGTGAGAGTTTAACTTTCAAAGTGTTTAATCGATTTACCTTGGTGTAGTTGCTCAGCAAACAAACGTATTTTCGATCGGCTGACACCAGGTAATCATAAGCTGCCACTTGAGCCTTACAGCAGAGACAAAATACAACTTAACCAAGTTATGTTATTGCTATAAAGTGACTTCATAGATTTCTGTTGTAAGGAAATGTATGGTAATGCAGGGTAAAATAAAAGAAGTATCTAAGCTTGAACAATAAACTGTGTTTAAAATTAAGAATGGCTTCTAGTGGTGAAGTTACAATATTCTAAAAGGTTTTAAACAGTGCAGTAGTAACAATATAATGTGAAAAATTTATATTTCAGAAAAAAAAAATATTGAAGGCTGCAGCCTCTGCTGATTTCGGTTCCTCAATTAATTTACTTCTTAAAAGCAAAGGCAGTCGCTGTACAGAAAGAGGCATCTGCTTAAGTGTTTAGATCATAAGTAAGATCATTGGCATAAGGGATGACTGATAACTATTCACTAGTTGATGCAAAACCAAGCTTTGGGTGAAGAAAGTGACTTCCACTTTCGTATTAGACAATTCTGCAGCTCTTCTGATGTCTGACAGCCTTGAGTCTCTTAAAACAAATAAAGTACTTATGATTTAGCAGAACTTTGGACACTAACCCCTAAATCAATGGGTCCCTGAACCTGACCCTTTGGACTTCAGGGCCCTGTACCATACCTCAAGTGCCCTGTACCTTATTCATAGGAGTCTGGGGCCTTATTCCGAGTCTGGAGCCCGGTCAACGATTCTAGATAATTGCACCTTACAAGAATTTTAAGTCCTTGTATCATATCCTTTTGACTCTAGGGCTTTTTAGTTTACATTAAGGACTTTAGGCCCTTGTATCATACCTCATGAACTCTAGGTCTTTGTAAATTAGCCCAAGGAGACTAGGAACATGTTACTTAGCCCAATGACTCTATGCTTGTGAACAATACCCTAAGGACTCTAAAGTCAAAGGAGTCTAGAGGCATGTACCTCAGCCCAAAGAGTCTGGGCATCTGTCCCCTACCACAAGCATTCTAATGCATTGTACATGCTGGGCCCATTGGCTCTAGGTCTGTATGTGAACTTTCATCCATAAACACATTTGTGAGGTCAGATACATGATGTTAAATGAGAAGGCCTATCTTCCAATCATCCCATATGTGTTTTCTCAGGTAGAGACTCGGCTAGAACAAACGTGCATCTATGGACCTTGCTTTATGCCCTGGTCATGTCGGTACAAGAAGGAGCCATCCCTAATTTTCATAAATCTTCTGCGATACGACTTTTTGACCACCCCAGACCAATCCACAGTGACGAAACCTTATCCACAGCTTTGCAAATGTCAAGAAAATTTTTTAACTATAGTTTACATTTATTAACTTCTTACAAAGATCTGCTGGTTCAGAAACTCAATTCCATTTCCTGTGGTAGCATTGAACAGAAACACTGATCCATCTCCTGTTTTGTGAAAATACTCATCATCTGAAAAAGAAAGATGTGGAAACGTTACAAAAATGATAAATAATCTGAGCGAAATACACATGAACCAAAAACCAAGTTTCGCCGCTAACTTCAGTGATAACAATATATTATCTCCTGTATGAATCATCTTTTAACAACCTGATCGTACCTGAGACCCAGCGGATGCTGTATGACTTGCTTCTTGCTGTGCCATTAAAGTAATCTTCCAAAGTAAAAGTCCTCAGTTTTGCATCTTTATCTTCTGACAGAGAGACATTATTACATGTTAATCAGAAAGTAAAATAGTGCTTCTGGTGAGTGTTCGGTTCAGCATTTGTCATTATTTTTTTATGCAAAATATTCTGAATATCAAACAATTCAGTAGACCGCTAACTTAGTTATTTAGAAGTTGATCTTTCTTTGAGATTGGAGAGCACATGGAATTAAAATGTACAATGAAAATATTAACCATGTAACCCTCAAAATGGATATATATCTAAATATTTAAAATACCCTCAAGACTCTCTAACGACTATTTTAGGTTAAAATAAAACAGATTTATTGTGAAATTTACATTGATTTTAATCTTTACATGTAAAGACCACTTTAAATAATCTTTTTAAAATAATACTAAATATTTACTTTAATTCATCCATCCATCCAGATCCAGGGATGTACAATTGTTCTGTAGATTGTAGATAAGAAATCATGACGTGCAAAGTTCAGATAATGGTGAAGATAATGGATCAGATAAGAAAAGGTTGAAATGTTCTTATGTTATGTCAGCTCTTCTGGGGTCAGTCAGCCTTGGCATCCCATTTTTTACTATTTTGCAAACATTTCTTAATTTACTCAGAGTTATAATTCCAGAAAGCATGACTAATAGTTACATAATAGACATGTTAGTTGTGTGGTGTATAAAATTCCACGTGCAACATGGATTTACAGAAAAATTCACCTACCTTTAAGAAGAATAGCTGTTGGGACAGCTATTAAAACTACTATCACCACAATCCCCAGTGCTCCTAGAAGCCATTTACCAATTTCCTAAAACATTACAAGAAAAGTCGAGTTTTATCAATCACGCATCTCCAAATGCGCTTTTACGCACTGTTCGATAGACATAAAAACACCTTTATGTTTACAGTAATTACGATATTAAGCACATACTGACCATTTTACGTGTTAAAAAGGTAATTTTTCGTGGTTACGATATAATCCAGCGCAGTTCGGTTTCAGTTTGCCCGAGGAGGCTCCACGGAGAGCCCAGAGCAAGACAGAAGTGTTAAATATTATCTCAACTTTGCTTGTTAAGGACTAAAGAAAGTGGCGACAGATTAAAGTTCGCATCCCTGTAATAAAACATGTCTTAAACAAGGGTGTATAACTACGTAAAGCACGTGAAAACCACTGAAGCAACCATATTTAGTATTTATCCACAAACCTGAATACGTTTGACTCGTTTTAGACTTTTCATGTGGCATTAGAATAATGTTTATATTTTCATTATCACGTATTCAATTTATGCTGGAAACGTGAATTTAATAAATAATCCACTTGACATCCTGAATTGGTTTTAATAAATTGTCTAGTTTAAGTTGATTGTAATAAATAATTCAGCTATTTTTTAATGTTTAATTTGTGTTTTTACTCTTATTTATAATATTATAAATTTACTGACCGTTTTAAAAATATTGCTCTCAATACGTTGTGGTTAGCGTAAAAGCTAGCCATTGCTAGCTTAGCATTCCTTTAATAAGTTACGACTAATTCATTAATCGAGGCGATTTAACGTTTGCACCACTTTTATGAACGTATATTAATTAATAATAATGTCTTAAGTGCTAATAATAGTAAACATTGCCAAAGATACTGTTTAACCGGCACAAGCCTCATAAAACGATCATGCTAATTATTCCCTCAAACTGCTATTTTCACCAGCCACGTTCTTGCAACCTGACCATAAAATTTATGATAGTCATTGATGAGGCAAATAATAATAATAATAATGTGTGAGGACATAAGATAAGTAATCTGCTTTATTATGAAAAATATACATTTTAATAAGAAACATTTGCTGATATAACTAGTTCTTCAGGCAATGAACACTCCAAGCTTTTATTACCCTTTGAAATCGGAAGGTATCAAAACAAATCCTTCAGCATAACTGGCAGAAATAAGTGGAATGCAGAGGTTCATTCATCTAGTGTCTGGAGAAATCTGACCAGAAGTGTTCTTCATGGAACAAGGCCAACTGACTCATGTGTACGAAAACATAGGAATACGGGTGAAGTAAAATCAGCAGGTGAAATAATTTTAGTTAGTTACAATTTTAGTTAGTAGACTGGAGAACGGTAGAAAAATGTCTGCAGGTACAGGTTCCTTGAACATTTGGGGCTGCATTTCTGTAACTGGAGGTGGAGATTTGGTCAGGATTGTTGGTGTTCTCAATGTAGAGAAATCCAGGCAGATACTTATTCACCATGCAATACCAAATGTATTGTACATTTTATTGAAAAGCAACATTCAAAGAAAACATATTTTCTCCGAATAATGTTTTACAATGTTTCTTTCTCAGGGTGTGTCATATTTCTTTGATAACTGTGTCCGGATGTAGTTTGTAAAGCTGTAGTTTATGGGAGAAAAGGATGTTTGTACTGTAGCCCCTTCATTTGAAGTGAAAGAGGAAAAAACATGCTCTGGACAATTTACTGGCACTAAACAGTTCTGGCCATTTTCAACCCATTTAATCCCAATTTTTTTCCCAGACACAAAAATATGCAAATGGAATCCGTAGCCCTTTAAAATAATTATAATTGTGAGAAGTTTTCAGGAAAAGTGTGGAAAGGTGTGTCACCATCATAATAGAAACTGGTTGGATATGGTATAGTATAAACCACTGGACAGATTGAATGTCCAAGCGTGAGTGTGTGTGTTTGTGTAGAATTATGTAGAAAGGTAGGAAGCAACAGAAGGTTAGGTAGAGTTTCTGGGCAGCTCAAGGCAAACACCAGTGCAATAATCAGCTGTCTAATCAGCACCTTGAAATGCCACGCCTGTGAGTTGGTATTGATTATCTCGTCAAAGAAGAAGCACTCACTGACGCAGATTTAAACAGAACAAAATTTGAGAATAATGGATCTTTTGTGTATGTAGAAAACTTTGAGCTTGTGAAATGGGAGCAAACCCAAAAGTGTTTGCTCAGCGTAAGGATCTTTCACCAGTCACTGTTGTTGCTGGTGACGTTTGTGAGATCAAGGATCACATTGAAGAAAGATAAGTAAGTTCAAATACACAAGTCAATACTAGACACCTTAAATATGACAGACACCAAAAATTATTGTCCTATCTTTATGTTTAACCTTTTCTTTGGAACCTTCATTGGCCATTCTTTTTTTCAGAGCAAACAGGAAGTAAACAATGCTGGTCATATGACAATTTACAGCTAACATGTGAAACTGCACATGTTTCTTTTTTCTATATATATATTTTCTGGAAATGCATTGATCTATAATTCTGAAATGTTAAAAGATCCCTATTTAGGGTCACTGGGATTTAATGAGTTGGTGCTTTTAATGATATAATTTCTGCTTTCCCTATGGCTCAGTTGGTAGAGCATTGTGCTAACAACGCAAAGTTTGTGGGTTCTTATCCCAGGGAAAGCAGGAACTGTGTTCATTTGTTCATTCTAATTGTAAGTCGCTTTGGATAAAAGCGTCCGCCAAATGTATAAATGCAATGTAAATGTAAATAATTTCTCACCAGCAACCATATTGTTTACCCTAGCAAACCAATTTTTTAAAAATCTACAGCTCAGGTGAAGATTATATCACTAGTCACAAAGGGCACATTTTTAAAACTAAAAATAGCTTTAAATAGAACTTTTTTTGTACAAACTTTAGCAAATGAATTAATAGAACTCATGTACGTTTAGCTTTTTTTAGTAGAAAGTCTAGTAAATTACATTAATGGAATCTGGGTGAAAGGTCATGTTGAATGCTGCATTTCTGAAGCTAATTATGGAATACAGGAAGTTCTCGTCCAAATATTGTGATGTCATTGACAAAAGGTTTCCAGCAATAAAAGGGGCAAGTGACACGCTGTCGCTGACATCACAGAAAACATTTAAATACAGGCCGTAGATGCCGTTTAACTGTGCCAGCGTTTAAGAAAACTTGTACAAACGACATAAAACTGCGGCGGATGGAAACTTCAAAGTCTGTTATTTTCCATATCAGCAGAGCTTGAGAAATCGCTAAACACCCGTCAACACGAGTTTAAAAGCCTGTTAAAAGCTCAACAAACATCCTTGTGTCTTCTTTATTGACTGCTGGCTCATCTGCCACAAAGCGAACATCCTCTGCAAACAAAAGTTAAACAATCCAGGTTATTGCAGCCTGATCCAGAAGGCATTAAACACACAGGACAGGTCAGGCGCGGCGAACACAGTCATTCTCGATACGATGCTTTGGGTGATGGTTAAAAACAGCATCCCTCTGTGAACTGCTCTTCAATGTGAAGCTCATTTTTATAGACATCAGCTTTCTTTCAAAGGGAGAGGTTAAAGGTTTGGTGGAGTTTTTCACTGGTTTGACCGTCACAGGAAGTGTGTTATCTCTTAGTCAACTGGAAACGTGTTTTTCTGAGATAAGGCCGAGTTTGATGATAAGCATCTGGGCTTTAATGCATCAAAAACATAAATGCGACGGCCTTTGACAGCAATATTCACCAACATTTTTGTCAGCATCTTTTAATTTAATTCAACACGTTATTAAAGGAACCACCTGTAGATATTCTTACATTCTAGAAGGTTACAGATGAAAATAATAACATTCCATCTAGCGTGTTTCAGCATCAGTAAATATTCATTATTGGCTGTATATCCACTACCTTTTATTTTTTTGCTTTTGTTTTTTACATTTTTTTGGGCTGAAATAACATTTTTTAGACAGAAAGAGAAGCTGGCAGAGAGAAGTTGGGAAAAGATGGCGGGCTCAGGACTAGAAACTGCGTCGCCCTGCTTATATTTGTTAACGCCATCGACTGTATATAACATGGACAGCGCGTCAGGGATGCATGCACCCAGTGAAATTAAGCTAAAAGTGGCCGTCGCTAGCAATCACCTTTGTGAAAGTCTGGGTAATTGGAAGGCGAGACGTGGGCGTAGAAACCACACACTCGACGGTCTAAAACCACAACACAAAAAAAAGACACAACCGACAATAAAATCTAAAAACAAAAAACACAAGGAGTAGCAAATTTCTTTAGATGAAACTAGCTGGAATAAATGACTACAGAGAACGATGCCGTGAGGTGACTGGCTGAAAGAACTGTCAATCATCTGCCAGTCAAGAAACCACACCCTTAAATTGATCAGAACTTTAAGGCTTAATAAATGTTAAACTAAGTAATAAATTTTTTTTTTAAATTACCCCCTTAGTGTTCATGAAGGTCAAATCTAGAGATAAAGCAGCAAAACTATTGGAGCCAGGGGTGGAAATTTGGATTTTTAAGCTCCAAAGTTGGTCATTTTAACATTTGGAGCCAGCCTCTAGAGGTGGGTAGAGGAATTCCAGTTAAAGTCACTTCTTATTAGGCTTCAAGAAGGAAAGCCGGAGGTTGCCGCTCGGTTAACGCACACGGCTAATGTTATATATGCCACCGGTGAAGCCATATTGGATAAGCTCTGTTTATTATTAATTTTCTTATCAGAACAGCGCCCCCTTGAAAAAAACAAAAATCTCAGTTTCAGCTGTTTTTTTTCCCTCTGAACAAGTTCGAAACCTCACCACATTTTGCACAGAGGTCAGGCTCCCTAACCCTGATAATCAGACACAGTTGAAAAATGGCTCTACAGCGCCCCCTTGAATGCAACAAAATAGATTTTTCAGCTGTTTCGACCCCCTGATTAGGTTAAAAAATTTTGTCCGAAATGTCACACTAGATAAACATGGTAATCCGACACTGTCGCCATGACTGCATCTTGGAGCTCAAAAATTCATTTTTCAACTGTTATCCAAAACGCAGAACTTCGTCACAGTTTTGCTGCGGCGCCGTCACAAATTTAACCCTTCTCAAACGTTTAGGGATAAATGTAATCTGGGTGATAAATATTTCTATTAATATCTGTAATTGTAAAAGTTGTCAAATTCAATTTTGATCAATGCGGCATCTTCAATGACAATCTACATATAAAGTGTAGATTAAATACTTACTTTAAACTATGATTAATTATATTTTATTTAATATAATTGTTGCATTTAGTATTATAATATACATTATATGTAGTATGTAGCATTTATAATATCCATTTTAATGATGCAATGAATTAATAAAAATATTTTTAAAATATTTATTATTGGCAAAACACCTAATAATAATTACATTTCATCTTTTAAACATGAAAACAAATAGAAAGAGATTTTAATCTGGCTGTAGCAGTGTAGAGAAGAAGTGCCACCTGGTGATCAAACAGTCCTGAAAAAAGCACTTTTAAACGATATTTAAATGTACAGAAGGCTCTCCTCCTCAAGGTTTCTCACAGCTCAGTGCTACTCCGGCTCTTCCCAGCTTTATAAATGTGAATGTCCCTTTGAGAGTCATAATAAACCTCCTTCACATTAAACCTCTGACGCAGCTCCATCAGGAAACGCTCATCTCGTTCGTACCGGATCCGACACGACAATAAAACTTCGGCGCTCAGGTGCTCCAGGGTTCGTAGGAGCGCAGGAAACGACTCCTCTAGATAAACTATATCTGCTCCCAGGATTAAATCAAAGCTTCCTGGTGAATACAGTTCGAGATTCTCGCCCCAGGTCAGTTCTGAGACACGCATCGCCCCCTGCTGGTCGGGAGGAACATTCTCGCGTACATTAGCGGAGAGCAGTTCCAAAGCAGGAGCTCGGTCTGTGATCGTAACATTGGCTCCTGTGGAACATACAAAGAAAGAGCAAACACTGTTTAAAATGTGCCCTTTACTAGCAGCGGTAACATCTTTACCTCAATCATCAATGATTTTCCTGAGCTATAGAATGTTTTTAACTGGTTGCTAGGGTAAAATCAATGATGTCAATAAAAGGTTCACTTCTCTCTATTTCCCTAAGCTGAGATCTAGATCTGGTGATTTAGTTGCTAGGGTAAAATGTGTAGTTGCTATGGGGGAGTCAGTGACATAATGTAATGTTATTTTGTTCAAGTCACTATGACCAAAATAAACCAAACTGTCTCTATTCTTCTCCAAAGCTGAGATGGAGATAAGCTAATTTGGTTGCTATGGTAAACATTGTGGTTGCCATGGGGAGTCCGTGACAATATTCCCAATGTTATTATGAGTAAAATAAACCAAACACTTGTCTCTATTCTTCTCCAAAGCTGGGATGGAGATAAGCTAATTTGGTTCCTATGATAAACATTGTGGTTGCCATGGGGGAGTCCGTGACAATATTCCCAATGTTACTATGAGTAAAATAAACCAAACCCATTTCTCTATTCTTCTAATAATATATTATTATGAATGTTTCTTTATTAATCCCCACACAGCTCAAGTTTATAATTTATTTTTTTCTATGTTGTTTTATTTCTACTCCCTACAGTTTACATGTGATGTAAAGACACACTCTCTTTCTCTTTCTCTCATTGAGCTTGATATAAGATCCTGGTTGCATTGCATAATTTCTCTCTGTAATGTTTGTTCTTTTCTTAATTTAATGCTGGGTCTTTGAAACACTCCAGGGCTAATCAGAATAAAGCACTCAACTACCATGCTGCTAAATTCATATCAAGTTATTATTCATACCCAGCAGAGCGGCGACAATTCCCACCAAACCAGTGCCAGCACCGAGCTCGATTACCCGCTTTCCTTTCAGATCCACATTTCCTGCTTCTAAGTACATGCAGAGGACTATCGCCTGGAAAAAAACAAGGGTATTCTATATTATATCCTCAAAGCTGAATCCAGACAGCGAATGAGCAGCTGCGATTCAATTGTAAAGCTTTAATTGATGCTTCCACTGGAACATTGGCAGTCATTTTACCGCTATAAAGATGACACAAATTAATCAGGCTCCGAGAGCAAGTCTATCTGTTTATGATGCTAGTTATTTAAGCTTTGCTCGCCTCGAAATCTTCATAGAGGGGTCATGAACTGAGAAACTAAAAAGAGCTTTTGAAAAATGGCAGAAACTGAAATTTGAGCCAGTGCGAAAATAAGAGATGTGAAATGTTGATTTTAACTGAAATAGAATCTCAATCACTGTCTGAATTAAATACCATTATAAGTGAATGCACTGAGACTTAAGTAAACGTGTAACCGTACAGCATCCCAGACCACAGCTGCAACACCCAGTCGTTTCCAGTCCTGGCTGAGTCTGATCCTGTGATTGGCCAGAGTGAATTCGGTTGAAGCCTGGTGAAGCTTGGATAGAGCTGGGAGCACATTCTCATCATAGGGCACCAAAGCCATCGTTGTTCAGAAAATTCCTGCAAAGACAAAGTTTAAATTGTCATATTTACGTTTACAACTAAATGCAATTTAAAGAGTTTGAAAGAGTTCATATTTGAAAAAAATTTGAGTGGATTTATCATAATTTCCAAAAAAGGTCACAAAACACGTTTATTGTACTGAATTTGAAATAAAAACATTAAACATGGTGTCACTAAATCATATTGATCCTTAAATCATTATATATTTTTATTTAAACCCCAATCATCAAATTCAACGCTTTTATTAATAAATTGAGCATTAAAATACGTGTATATTTGTGAGGAAATAATCACATTCATCAATTAAACGCTCGAAATGTGACTATAAGCAAGGTCTATAATTTTGAGCGATATTATGACTTTTACATTGTAGATGCTACTTATGAGGAAAGCTTTTCTGAATTATAATTATATTATAAATTAAAAAAAAAAAACAAGAGATAATCCTGAAAATTAGATACATACGGATTGTAACAAAAAACTAACATCGGTTAGTTCACGATCTTCATCATGTTTTGGTTGTGACGTTGGTTAAAGACTCGTGCGTACATTACCGCCCCCTTTTGGAATGGAGTATTGTTCGGAATAGTTACTGCTGCGTCACATTTTAAAATAATTTTATAAGGCCCTGTTCTTTATGAAGTAAAATAGAATAAATACAGGTTTTTGTTCAATCTATACTCCCGTCATTTCTTGAATGGTGAATAAAATCTGGGGTTTCGTTTAGTGATTTGTAGTTCGTGGGAAGTATCCAGAGATGATGTGATCAAAAGCGCCATCTATTGGTTAGGAGTGTGTATCGGTTGTAAAAAAAAAAACAAACAAACAAAAAAAAAACAGTTTACGTACTGTCAGCACTGAACTTCAGTCCGATTGCTAATTAAGAGTTTAATGACAAGAAAATACATAACAAAACCATACATCGGTGGTGAATTATGAACTTTCCCAGATAACATAAAAAGCTGGATAGTCTTTATTATTGCAAAAAACCTTTATACTCAAGGCTGTTCTGCTGCACGTTTGGTTTACAAAACTATGATATTTTTTAATTATGAAGTCAACCGGATTTGGATGGGATTTAATACATTACACTTTATTTTATTTATACCTGGTTCCCTTATTAGATTTTTCCCTGATGCTCTGTTGTACCTTTGCAAAAATGATTTGTGCCTATAAGAACAATTGCATATATTCCACGGCAATTCTAGTGTTACAGTATTACTTTATACCTTAGAAGAATGTTATCTTGTGCTTTTAGTGTTCACCATTACTGAAATTTATTTGAATCATTATTTAGAATCAAAGTTTATTTAATAAGATATTGTATTCTAACTTTTATAATAAAAATGTGAAGAAAACCACAACTAATGTCATTATGTTTATTAAAAGTATGCAAGTACACAATTTCAACGGGACGTCTTTCTGTAGTGAGAGTTTGAAAATGCATTAGTATCGGGTATTGGTAAAAAAAAAAAAGAAGGGTGGATCAGTGATGATGATATGTAAGACCTATCACTTGTGGATGTAGCCAAACCCTTAATTATTCACACATTTAAGTTGTAATTTATCTTATACAAATTTGCTATACAAAAATTAACCACCTTGAATCACAGTTGCTGACTTTTGGGACCAGCCTCGAGTGGTCAGTCGATGAATTGCAATTGTACCATTTATCGACACGTGCTGTAACACCACAAGTGTAAAAGTGTGTAATCCAAGAAGAAAAAGATAAAAAAGAAACCCCTCAATATTTTAATTTGCAACCACACGTTTATTGATTCAGCACTAGTGTGTTGTGCTGTCGCCCTCGGGTGGTTTGGAGGTAAAGATCGACTGCAGCTGGATGGATTGACAGGTCACTCCGTCAAGCGTTTAATGGACTGCACCGTGGGACACACGGCACCCCAGTCCACAGGTTTGCGATATTCTCCCTTCTCCAGAAGGTACTGGCGTCCCCTATAGTTTGGATGCTCATAGAAAATCCAGATGCCATCCAGAACCTTACAGGAGTGAACCTCACGTGTGCGGAAACGCTCTACCACGGATGGACAGTCCTCAGTAGTCTCGAAAACCTGACCAGCGAAATCTCCCTTATCGTAGAGTTGGATCTTATACTCACTACCACTTGCCTGGAAAAGAAGGGACACCTGTTGAACAGCAAATACGCACAATGACAATGACAACAGTGGCTTTCACATGAAATCGAATAGAGACACCCAAAGTTCTCCACACATCACTTTTGTGCAAGGATATGTCTTTAGTCAAAATACATAATATGTAATATTTTGCCACTAGAGGCCGCCAAAGTGATGAGACAGAAAATGCGACAGAGTAAAAGCTGTGAGATAATGACTGATGGGATAGGTGCTACACATATCAAGATGGCAAAAAATTATGTGGGATGCAAGATTATTCCAAAATAATCATAGTATATATCTGCTCGAGAACCATTGAAGTACATTTTAGTTATTTCCTGATTAGTAAACCAAGATAATTTTCTGTTCAATATTTTTGCTTCATGCTGCTTCCTCGTCGCAATCATGATTTTACTGAACAACCCTTATCAATCCCTGGCATCTATTCGACTTACGAAGTGGACCATCTTGCAGGAGCAGAGGCGGTCGTTCAGCCCCATCCATCGCTGGTAATCCGGATACTCGCCACGGGTAAGGACATACTGGTACCCCATAAAGTTAGGCCTCTCGAAGACCACCCAGGCCCCGCTCTCTACGCGGATGGAGTTACAGCGGTTCAGGTACGTGTGGAAATCTGAACAGTCGCTGTCGCACTCATAACGGCGGCCCTGAAAGTTCTTGTCCTCGTAGAAAATGATCTGATTGAAGGAGATGGATGAGTTTTATTTCAAACTTTTATTTTGATCTATTTTTTTGTCAGTAAGTAGTATAAATGTGAGTGAATGATCAATAGTGGTCCTGATCACCTTGGTACTCACCCGGCCCATTCTGCAGAGGTTTGGTTGTGGTGTGGTAGAGGAGCGGAGTGGAGCTGGTTGAGGCCCGACACGCGCCGCCTCTTTTATACACACACATCTCTCTCTGTGAAGAGGACATTCGCTTCGTCATGAAAACCAGATCCAAAAATTGAGTCAGTGCTTTCTAGAAAAAGACAGGTGGATTATGGTGTATAGACACTGTGTGTGGGTCTGTTTGGACGTGTCATTGATTCAGCTGTGTCTATAGTAATATACACACAGCCTTATCTAAATGCGAACTTAAAATTTTTTTGGTCAGAAATATGTATAATATAAACTAAAGTATCGAAATTCCAGGCTACACAATAGGCCGTAACACATTCAGGCCTACTGCTGCAAATATGCAAACACACACAAAATGACATTCCTGACGGCAGGCTAGAATCTATGCCAAGTTTCAGGGGATCAAATGAGCTTACAGCTTTATATTCAACTAGTTTGAGCTCACAGTACGGTCAAAGCTGAAAACTACTTAAAATCATTAGAAAGAAGCAAAATAGATTCTACAATATGTTAATAAACAGAGTCCAGCAGACTAACTAAAATTTATTTGCAAACAAACCATAAAAATGGAAACTTACTCTGGGTTTGTTTTATGTATTCAAATAATTACATTACAGCTTAATTATAGCCCAAATTCGAGCAGGCCTGCTGTAAACCTGCTAACCTGATTAGCGTGTGGCTATAACGTTGAAGCTACTTAAACAAACATGGTAATTTATTTTGAGTTGATATAATGTTTAAAACGAACAAATAACTAAAATTAAAAGGACCAGATTTATTTGTCGTTGTATACTCGAACAATCCTTGGGTTGAGTTTATGAAAGACTCAGCAGAGGGCAGCATTCCTCAATTCACCGCAAACGTGTCGACAAAAATATAAATTCAACAATAAATCCCAACAAAATATAAGTTATGTAGCGTTTTACACAAAGGACTAAGGCTTTGATGGACCTTTTTGGCTACTTGGAGTTTCGAAA
Source organism: Danionella cerebrum (assembly GCA_007224835.1). NCBI lineage: Eukaryota > Metazoa > Chordata > Actinopteri > Cypriniformes > Danionidae > Danionella > Danionella cerebrum. The sequence continues at coordinate 36,992 of SRMA01024188.1, forward strand.
AGACTAAATTAATTGGCACGAGGTTCAAACATTTATGTAAAGCGTGTTGTGTTTATTTATGGTATTTGCACGAAAGGCTTGCTTATGAATTTGAAACATGCTGTTAATTGAAGAAAATATACTCTATACACATTGTAAATGTAACTTAAACTGTGCCTTCTTAGCTAGCACAACTTAGCATACTATGTTAGCATCTAGCGTTAGCGTTCTAGCTTTGCATGCTTCTCAAAACTTAATTTGCATTTCTATTTTTTCTTAATCTGAAAAAAAAAAAAAAAATTCTCTTTGTTGATGATATGCAGCTTTTTTTTTACCAGGCTAAAACCATGGATATCCCAGTGAAACATAACAGGGGCCTAGAGACAATCCCCTTTTGAAAAAAAATATTACTTTTTTTAAATTATTTAATTATTAATTTTTAGAAATAAAGAAGCAAATGTGACCAAAAGCCATTCAGAGATGTAAAGAGTGTGGAGATAACAATAGCGTACACTTTAGGAGAGACTAATTGTACATTTAAGGAAGAATTCTCTATTTTCAGAAGAGATTTATTGTTATAACAAGTGCTAATGGTTTTCCTAGGCCATGTGGTGTACGGCGTGTCATCTTTACAGAGCTTTGCTAGTAATTGAAACACATCTGGAAAGTGTAACAGCTTTATTGCCAACTGTCATACAGTGTAAAAGCCAAATCACTCAGCAGAGCAGGTTTTATACAGATATAAAATGTTTAAAAACAGTTAAGCAACATTCAGAGTGAAGCACATTTCCTAAAGTAAGCATACGCATTGCACCAAGGGATATAAGATTTCATAAACCCAAATTAAATATTTTCGACCATTCCACAAGTCACATCAGGATGAGCCTCATGCGAAACAACCAATAGAGGTAGAACATTATGAAGATGTATATTTAAAAACACAGGTTTTTTGAAGTACATCAAGTCTTTTCTAACATGTACTTGATCTAAAATGGGGAAAAAGCAGGAGTTGCAGTTTTACGTGTCGTGTAAACTACATGCATCAGTAACATGAACCTTCATCGGTGGAGCATTTCTAGCAAACATTGTAATTGTTTCACAGTAATGGGCTGAGACAGTTTCACAGGAAACAGTACATCAGTGTCACCATCAATCTTTTGTTTTGGCTCCCGACTTTTGCTGCTCTCGCAAATTCTACCGTGTTTTCTTGTGCCCTACAGTTTTCCTCTGAAGTTCTGCAGAAAGAGAATTTGATACTCTGTGTGAAAATCAATGGAGTGTATAAAAGGTTCAGCAGCATTGCTTTATTGACCTGCACTGACCTGCAATCAACAGTGACCTGTAGCTATAGAATTAATTAAACCTATAACAAACATATGGTTATATATTTATTATTTACTAGATCTTTGATCTAAATCATATTTAAAAGTGAAATGACGTTTGAGTGCATTACACTCAAGTCACAGTTTTAACACTGCAAGAAACTGATCCATCACTTCAATTCCAAACATTTACGTTTAAAATAAAATAATCCAATTAATAACTGCTTAAAGTGAAAAATATATTCCTTATTTAATCAATTCCAGCCTCGAAAGTGATCAGTGTTTTTTTTTCGGTTAAATACAATTTATTTTATGAAGAAAACCTCTTGATTGGTAAAAACAAAACTAACATATATGTACCGGTATATATATGGATGCAGCCAGTTACTAGTGATCCGTAGAAGAAATAAACTAAACATGAATGAGTTTTCATACAGTACTTGTCTTTAAAACTCTCTATAATTGTACAGATTGAAGATAAAAGAAAGATTTCAAGGTCTTTTATTGCATTTTTAGTTTAGTGGCTGACTATGTTTAAAAAACATCCTTGTTTCGTGTGGCTGAAATAGTAAAGTTTATTTGGCACTTTTTAAAAATATAAAACCCTTACAATTTGCTCTTTGTTCCTAAATTTTTTAGTTGGAGGTTTGCTCGAATTTTTGGATCTTTTTTTTTTTATTTAAGAATATTTGCCATTTTTTCCGCCCCCACAGCAAACGGTCATTAGTAAATAATTTAGCAGTCATTACACACCAAGACCAAACGACGTGGTCACAATGCCTTCATCTGTCACAGCAGTGATGTATCTCGGTGACATCACTGGTCAAAGGTGGATATACTGCGAGACCGCCTCATCACCAGACAGACCTCCACATTTGGCAGACTGTCCTGTTTGATCGTGGGGCACCCTTCATCCGCCGCAGCCATATGAAGATCGAATCGCAACGACACAGACTTCTTCCTCAGTTTGGGATTTCCTTTAAAGAACGATCCTTCCCATTTCTTGATGACCTTGTCAATCTTCTCTGACCTGCGGCATACAGAAGCCAGACAAATTGCCCGATTATCATTCAGGGCCAGCCAGACACAGCAAAACCCGAAAACAAACGGTTAAAAGAAGTAGAAATAGAGTAAAATTAAAAATAATTCAAACAATTTGGCTGATTCTGAATGCTTACTCCAAGTTCCCATGACCCTCTGCACTTTCCCTCACGACATTTCCTTCCAGAAACTCTTGAGTCTTCACAGTACTGATCTCCTCACCTTGGTTTCCGACTGGTTCTGGAGATAAACCAATGAAACGTCTCTCACTTTGTATACGGAGAATAAGTGAGGTGATGGAACGCTGGTGGGATCCTCACCCGTGAGGATGACAAGGCCGCGCTGCCGCTGAACAGCCAAGCACTTTTTTGACACTTCATCAGTGAAGAACGGATCAGCGGTTCCTTCATCGTAGCCATTTTCATCCTCAGAGCCTTTCCACGGTTGCAGCTTTAGGGGCTGAGCGTCTGCGGTCAGAAACCTGTGGATCGAATGTTCAAACAAGCCGCGTCAACGTGCTTAGAAAAACACGTCAAGATTCCAACTTCAAACATGTTTAAACCCGAGTTAACGGTTCCATAACCTCCCCCCTCCCTTACCGCCCCTCTTCATGCTCTAGGAGTTTCCTGTAGGTTGCAATCTCTTTCTCTAGCCTCATCTTGGTGTTGAGAAGCTGGGTGTGATTCTGTTTCTGAACTTCCAGATCATCACGAACGGTTTCCAGCTCTGACTCGAGTTTCGTCACAGACTTGGAAAGATCTCGCAGCTGCACGGAGTACTGGAGCTGAGTGTGACGCAAAGAGCTTTTGAGACTCCTTTCCTGCGGAGACAAAGTCAACTATTTATTATAAATCGTGTCAAAAGTCAACAAACTCAAGAAAATATTAATTTTAGGGAAGCGATGGCCCAGAAAATTATGAAGTTGATTATTACGTCGCCTGCATGTAATAATTACGTTATTAGACGTTACTTTGACGTCTGGTATTTTGACGAACCTTTTGAAGAATGTATTGTTATGTAACATGGAATTCAAGAATACAAATGTTCAAAGAGATTTGAGGGGGTTCATTTGTTCAAAACCTTTCTAGTGAAGTTTGACTTTTAATAAGATCACGATTCTGGTTTAGATCCAGTGGCTCATCTTTAGTGCTCTCGTCCTCTCTCTCCTTTGATCGGTTTGTATCTCCCCCGTTCATTTCTCTCACCAGTATCTCTCCCTTTCTTCTCTGTTGTTTGAATCTCTCCCTCTCTTCTCTGTGGTTGGTATCTCTCCCTGTCTTCTGTCGTTGGTATCCCTCCTTTTCTTTTATGTCGAAGGTATCTCTCCCTTTCTTCTCGGTCATGGGCATCTCTCTATGTCTCACATCTCTTTCAGCTAGCTACACACACATGTTTTTCACTGATTAAATCCCAAAGTAAATCGATCGATTGGATCTTGTTCTTCTTGTTATTGATCGTGACTCCTGAAAAGGTTGATTTTGGTTTTAAAAAACTAGCGACTCAATGAGGTTCCTCTCCAAACGTCGATATTAAAACATTTTGAGGTAAGAACCATATTAAAACAGTGCCTCTAGAGGAAAGAACTTCCCCCGTCGTGCAGAGTTTGAAAACAGGTCCGAACATGCTTTAGATTTAAAACTCTTCTACTATTGTACATCAAAAGTGGTTTTGGTTTGCTTGATTTGTGCCTGAATAACGACGGATAATTAGTCAAATCGTTTAACAATAAAATTGGAATATAAACTGTTTTGCCGGCACTTGTGTATTATGAGATCCCAGAACTAATCCGGTAATAATCCATCACCTGTTCTCTTTCATCACAGTGTTTGTGTGGTTTTAACAGTTAGACTTCGCTGCAAACAAAGGGTCTAATCCTTTCAAAGAGAGATTGATCACATTTCCGGATGCGCTGAGCACAGATGTGGCTTGTTCTGGCACAACATTCCCTTTGTTGTGTTGCTCTAGGACATGACAGAGTGTGTTTAGGTGTGTACAGGACAAGGGAAAGGTGTGTTTGGGAGTTAAACGCACCACGGCAAGAAGAGATTCCATCTCCACTTGGATACGGTGCCATTGTTTTCGGGCCTCGGTGAGCTCCGCGCGTGCCTTCTTCAGGGCCTTGTCGCTTGATTTGGCCTATGACACACAGACAGGAAACACAGCAAAGAACAAGTTAACCAGCAGGCAGGGTGGGTGACCCGTAAAAAATGCTTCAGAAAACAGGGTCTGGAATCAAAATGCAGAAAAGGAAGGAGCGGTAGGAGCCCAGAGAACCCCCCCCCACTCTTCCTATTAGATAGAGGAGGCGAAGGGGTGAAGGAGGGTTGCCAAAAATAATTACCTTTTCATGTACACTCCTGAAACTAATTTTACAACACGTTTTGAGACGTTTTAGTTTTAATTATAATAGTGCGTTTAATTTCATCCATCCAAAAGGGGGCAGCACTAAAGTTTTGAGTCATCTTTTTTAATCTTAGGGAGTTGAGAGAGTCAGGTTTACAATGTTTCTCATTTGAAATGTTATTCAAGGATAACTGTCTCCTGGTAAATATTAAATAAAACAAAAGGGTAAAGAAGTTGCAGAAGTGACTAGAAGCACCATGACTCGAAGAAGTCAAAACAATTCAGCTCCTAAACCCTATATCAGTAACTCCACGACACATTTTGTGGCAATTTAGTATTCTGATATATTGTTACACCCCTAATAAACACTATAAAATAGTATTTACAATTAAAAATAACATCAGAGATATATGGTTGCTATGGTAAACAGTCAGGTTGTGTTGTAGGGGACATTCCCTTTTGTCACTATACATTATACAAACCAACTCTTATGTCTTTATCATTTACCAAAACTGAGATAGAGTTCAGAAAATTAGGTTGCTAGGGTAAAAAGTTTGGTCGCTAGGGAGTCGGCTAGGCATGTTTTTGATGCTGTTTCCCCATTTATTTTTAATGGCCATTATCAGGTCAAAGACTTTCGCACAGTGGAAATTTCAGAGAATTCTCAGTGATTTCTTTAGTGGTACCATTCTGAAAAGGTAGAGTAAGACAAATCAGAAAAGTTTGGAAGTGTTGGCAAGGTTTGGTGTTTGTAGCGTGCTGTGTCTTGGAAGAGATGCGAAACAGGATTAACTCGCATCTACAACGTAATAAACCATCGAAACATTTGCTTGCGTTCGTATTTTAACAGAGAAGTGCAGCCAAATATTTTATTTCAATCTAGCGCATAACATTTGAGTAGGTGATAAATGGCTATAAATTGACTGAAATTGTCTAGAAGCAAAATAAACATGTGGATGTATAATGTTCCTTGTAACGGATGAGGGTTTGAAAGGCTTAGGGCAATATTTCTTACATATTGCTCCTTTAAAACATGTTTCCCACTTCACATCAATCACCTACCCGCCTACAAAAAACAATGGTCCTTTTGGGACAGAAGTTCATCGTGTTTAGCAAAGCCATGCATCCTCACACTCTCTGCAGTGCCCCGTCCAGCAGAGCATAGAGAGTATCTGAGGAGAGAGGCTGAGCGCTCGTACCTGCGGTGGAAACACATCCATGGGGCTGTTAGGTACAGTCCAGGAAGCAAGGCCGAAGCCTGGGGCTGGATTTAAAGATGAGGCTGAGTCAGGGCTACTGGGTCCTGGGCTCGAGAAGTGGTACTGGTGGCTGATCCAGGACAGATCCATTCCTTTGCCATCCTCAAACTCTGCCCGCATCCGAGCTCGGTCCTCTAGTGTTCTCTGATGTTGCTGATCTAGCAGCCTCTGTCGGGGAGAGAGAGAGAGAGAGAGAGAGAGAGAGAGAGAGAGAGGAGGGGGGTAGAGGGAGGAATTGTAAAGGCTTCTTTTATCTGTAGGTCATAAGTTCGTTTGATTATTGATTTCGAATTGAGACCCCCACAAAATTTTAAGCCTTATTCATTTTGTGGATCCAAAGTTGAAAGCATGAAAAAACAAAAAGATTCATAAAAATGAGAAAATAGCATGTTTATTATTTAGTTTCCATTAATTTTATGGTCATTTGTGCAGTAATCAAAATATCAACATCAAACATGAAAACTTATGAGGATGATTTATAACTGTTTATTTTGTGCCAAAAAATTTTTTAAAACACAATCTTTCAGCATTTTATCCCACTGTTTATTAATTAAATGATACATTTTTTCCTTATTCAATATATTATAAAAAATATTATAAATGGAATTATCATATTAATCATTTCATAATTTACTAATTTCATTCAATTTAAATGTTTTTCAATAATTGCTTTTGCACTCATATAAAAAAAACCTACAAGCTCACGTGGCTTTTAATAATTTTATTTTGTTTTATTAGTATTATTCTAAATACCCTTCAAAAATAGAAGATGTCAGAACTGGCACTGGACACCAATCTAGTCTGGTGGTCTCGCGCGAAGATGTCAAAATGTGACTCCTATTATAGTGTTCTACATTTTTGGCGTTGTCGGCAGGATCAAAAACCAGATAATTCATCACAGGAGCAAATTTTATTCATTTATTAGCAGATTTTTTTTTATTTAAAGTAAGAGAACAGCAACTAGCGACTGCCTACCTCCTCGCGGTGGCAATACAATGGGGAGATCATTGATGGTGCACCACGGCTCCCATTGATCTCTTGCATCTTGTTTTATCCCCGAACAGCGATCAAGTTCACGGTTGTCTTTATGCCTCGCTAAACAACTCTTAGCGGCTTCAGGACCCCAGGACTTAGCTTGTCACCAGAGACGCCCAGATATGTGTGATGTCACTGCAGAAATTCTCTTACTAAACCGTATCTGAGCAAACTGCATCTGAATTTTAATCCAAACGCATATTTGTACAGCAAATACTTTCCAAATATTCCACCAGTAATACTCCACCTTCACAAAACGCGGAAAGACACATATTTCTCGAGGCTTAATGAGGCAGATAATGATTCCGTTTTGATTGACTGAGCGTAAAACGCGCAGTGACTCGATTAAACCCAATCACTAGCTGATATTGAAACTAGCTTCACACCTCGTAGTCCTCCATGATTTCTTTCAGCTCGGTTTGGGATTCGACGAGTTGCTTCTCCAGAAATCTCTGGTCGGCCTCCACCTCTCCCTTCTTTATCTTCAGCTGTAACAGCTCATCTTCCTTCTGCAGACGAAGTTTCTCTGCAGATTCACACCTTGAACACAAATTATAATGAATTAATAAACGGTTTACTGCTTTTGACTGGTGGAACATTACGTTTGGTTTAGGTTTTACAAGAACATCGACAGGAAGTCAGCTATTTCGCTTGTGTTGTACTTTAGCGAACTCTTCCAAGAAATTTCATCAGTTCGTCTCCAAACTCCTTCAGTACTATCTTAAGGCATATGGGATGTTAAATGGCAAAACGTTTTGGTCTCGGTTTGATGATGCGTGCATAGCGTTCGCCGAAAGTCTACATTTTTACATGAACAGGAAGTTGTTAATAACTCAGACAAACAAAGTCCGATTGGGTTCAAATTTGCCGAGTGTGTTTAGAGTCCATGTCTGAACAAACTCATATAGCAACCTACAGTGTCTTCTTTAGCGCCACCTAGTGGCAACACGGAATATCCCATTTTCTGCTATTTCATAGGCTATTTGAGGTTGTTTTTGAGGGACATGTTTAAAAATTGTCACACTTGTGGAAAGGACCAAGACCAACAAAAAAGTCTAATGGAGCGAGTTTCTAAAACCAACAGGAAGTGAGACAATTGAAAAAATGGCAATTTTGAACATTTCAACAAACTCCCCCCAGAGTTTTTATCTCTTCACCTCAAAAATCCATCCGTCTAATCTTAAGGTATGTGGGATGTTAAATTGTGATGTTCTTTTCTGATTAAACTATTCTGCACAGCTTGTGTCGTTCTGTAATTTGAACAGTTCTCGCTCGAATATGTCCTTTAATGATGGATCGGTCGTAGAGCTTGATCGAGTCCTGTTTCTAAAAACAGCTCAGGTAACGTAAACTCAACATTTTTTAAAGCCCACACCATTTTGTTTGCTTTTCAAACATGAATCTGAAGACGTCTCTTTGGAATTTGGTGTTATGGAGAGAACATCACTCTTAATGTTCCCTTATTATTACAACCCTGTTTAAACGAGTTTTATTCATTTAAGGCAGTTTTTTTATCTTAAACTAATCTATTCTATTAAACTAATCTATATAGAAATATGACTTTTACTGTATGAGAGCACATGAAACAAATGTAAAAAGAGCAAAAAGAAAAGTTTCAGCTTTCTTATCTATCATTTTTACTAAATGCAAATGTAACATTTTTAAAGTTTGAAATTCATGTGAGATTAAGCTTACATAAGCTGATTTTTTATTTATTAGAAATGGGTTCTCATAAAAGTGAATTCAAGTTAATTTAATTTAAGTTATGAGATTAGAATAATGTATTTTGAATAGGTAATTAATTTTAAGTCAAAATGAGGGCTTAAAATGTTATGAGATGTTAGGAAAGATGTTAGAAATTTAAGGAAGGAAAGATTAAAAGTTAACAAAGTGTTGAGATAAAGAGACTTGAAATTTGAATTGATTGAAATTGAAATTTGAGAAATTTAGAGACTTAAGAAATTAAGAAATTTAGAACTGACATGAAAGTTATCATTTTCATTTATTCTTTTATTTATTAATGAATTCATAAAATTTGATTTGTGAGAAAGTAGTTCAAATATTTCCTTAGTTAATTAAAAGTTTCAGATGGGAAAGTCGAAACGAGGCTTAAACAGTTGAATTTTTTTAAATAATGAGATTAGACACCGTAAATATGAAACATGAAAAAGAGACAATAAGGTTAAATTTTGAACCCAATTTACATTACACGGTAAGAATGGAAAGGCACAATTTTGCAAATGATGAAAAAAGAATGTAAACAAATCAAATAAAAAGGCAATTTTTGCTAAATCTTTTAGATATTAAACCCTGAAATTTGAAAGTCAATGTTTGAAAGTGGAAATGTGAAAATGGAATTAATTGAAATAAAGAAACAGAACAAAATCTAAATTTTGATATAAGTGTAAATCTGAGATCCTTTCATGATCAAATTATAACACAGGAAGGTCATACGTATTTTCTTTTGAAATTTTACATTTCATACATTTTTTTTCATTCACTTGTCATCCTCTACTCCCGGCAGCCGAGGGTGAAACCGTGTTCATGTGAAAGCCGTTTGATGTTAAACATTCCTGTGGCGTGTGTGCTTGGAATCCCCAACACAAGTGCTGTCCACAATAAGCAAATTTTCTCCTGTTTTCACAGTTTTTCTAATATGTAAATGCTTCAAACCTTGTTTTTAGCTGCTCTGCTTTTAGCTTCACTGCATCAGACTGGAACGAAACCTCTGCGTTTTCCATCAGAAGAATGCTAATCTGCCACAAAGAAGGAATATTAGGAGGTAAAAGACATGATAAAGCTCATAACTCTGGTAATTAGGAGAAGTTTATGCGAGCCCTGGGGTGAAATTAGCCTTTGGAGAAATGTGATTATGAAGCATTTATTTGCTTTTCATGCTAGGAAAAAAAAACATGTGGAAAGCTAAATGGTAGTCAACACCCATCTAATCATGGGAACAGAAAATCATTTCTGAAAGCCAAACAAAAAAAGAGCCGGTTGTACAAAGGTGGATCTACCAGCTGCTGATTGACAGCCTTGGTTTATGCAAAAGAGCACCATTAAAACCTTGCAGTGATACGATCTCGACAGACTGACTGATTTCTTCCCCCAGAGAACAAACAATATTTACTCTCCTTCACATAATTATCTGTATTTTAGCACGTCTTTAAGCAGGTTATTGTTATGCAAAGAGCAAGAAGCTGAGGAAGCCGACCCCAAAGGTTCGCGAAGGATTTCAGTGCATTTCGCAACGTGAAAATAGCCACTGGTGCCAGAAAAAAACAAAACCACAGGTGTTCAGCATTTAATACACTGGTATCCAGTTGCTTTCCCAATGGTTTTTGCTGAAAAACCTGTTTTAAAACGTGTGTCAGTATCCTGTAATTAACATTTCCTGTCATGCTCCTGAGGATTGATTACAGAACTGACATCTGAAGCGTACGCCATGTGATTTATTGTTCTTCAAAGTGATCCCTCTTTATTAATCTCTCAATTTAAATGTCCAATCACGACACCCAGAACTGTATGATGCGTAATATTGAGCCAAACGATTTAATAGTGTTACACATTATACAACATTGTATCTTTCATAATGAAAATTGGCGTTAATTCTAGATCTCTCTCTGTGAGTCTAAGAAGAATGAATCTATAGATCAGTGATCCCCTGAGAACCAGCACCGGTCTGGGTTTCAATTGGTCCCACAAAGGGATTATTTACGTTTTATTTGAGTCTGAGCAATCTTATATATTGAAAATGACCGGTTGCTCTCTGTTAGATCTCCACAAACAAGCAGCAACATGAGATCTTTGGAATGTTTAGGAAAAGAAAGCTTTTAACAGACAATATCAGGAGATTTACTTGATGTATGTTACGGCAGGTCTTTACCAAACACCCGTCATGAGCACCATTCCACGCAGTGTGAAAAAGGTTTGGGACACCACTTTAGATGACATAGATTTGAAACATATTCCCATCTTGAACTCGTTGCGTCTGCAAACCTGGGAAACCGTAACCATGTGTTTCATGTTGTTTTCAACACGATTTAATCTGCCACAAAGACTGGGAATATTTTTGACGTCCATTTACCACCAGACCACCACGCCTTCACTGAGGCCTTTGGTTTATACTGAAAAGTGCAGAACCACAAATTATTCTTATTATTAAAACTACTCTTGCTCTGTGGCCTAGCGGCAAGCGTGCAGGACACAAACACAAAGTGTCGCAAGCTTAGCATCTACACCTGTCCCACCCAACTGTCTCTCTCCACCTCATTTCCTGTCTCTCTTTACAGCCCTTTCAGTTCATAAATCAATAGAGTATAGGGACAAAAATAATCTTTAAAAAAAACTATTTGACTTGGCAATGATCTCAAAATTGGATTTCCTGACATTTAAACGTCTGACGTGTGAAATGCACCCTGATTTTAGGATCATAGATAAAACAAAGTATAAAGACAAGCATAGACATAAGCAGGATTTGTCTGGGACATTGGGTGCTGTAGAAATCTATGTACATTCTGGTTGTATGTGGATCGTTATAAACAAATTCTTTTTTATTTCATATTTGATAAGAGGAGCTCGTGCAGAAAGCCTTTCTCTCAGGGTCACGTATTTGTCCAGGTGCAACACAGTCGAGGATGAATGATCCCCATCAAAGGATGAATGATCCCCAACATTTAAATCTAGATGCTGTGCAAGATTTCTCCAAGCTGCATCAGGTCTGTGTCCTTCAGAACTGTCTTCTCTTGGGAAAGTAACACCGGAAATATCCATAAAATAATAACAAACTACATAAACCCACCTGAGCTCGAAGTTCCTGCGCCTGCGCCTCCTCTTCACTCCAGTCCCGTGGTGGAGGAAGGTGCTTTTGCCACCATTCCCGGATCTGCTCCTCCAGATTAAGATTAGTTTCCTCCAGCTGGTTCATGTGCTCTAGGAACCCCCTCAGCCTTTCATTCAGGCCTTTTAGGGCAACCTTGGGCTCCTCTTGTTCGTCCATTGGGTCCTGGATCAGATATAATGTTTCAGAACCCTTTCTTCCAGAAGATTGGTTGTGTACCAACTTTTCGTCTGGATATAAGCATTGATTTGGCTTCTATCATTAGAAAAGGTCCAGCTGGGGTTTAGTCCGGTGCAGAGGTGGTGAAAGTAAAGCAAGGGGCCCCTTGGGACCCTCTGGCCTCGTGCGGATGTGAAAAGCAAGAGGCCACTAAACGTGTCACGAGTTGTGCTGGTGCTTTTGTTCTCAGTGATCCGGGATTAGAGTCACAATTCACACCTAAACACACGCTGCACGGGTCAAAGTCTGCTGGTGTTTTACAGCTGCATGTGTGTTTTTGTTTGTGCTGCTTGCATTGTTTTACGTTGTAGCGCTGGAGGCTGTTTGTGTTCGATATTTTCTGATAGGGTTCAATACAGGCTTTAGATCTTTATGGTTTTTGAGTGTAAGAGGACTCGTCTTTGGGCAATGTCAAGGCATGTCTCAGACCTCCAGGGCATCCTCACAAAGCACTAAGTGCATTTTGGAGTTTGACAAAAGCTTCGCGGACGACAAATATTTTCGGCATTTTAAACATTTACATGAAGAGTTCACTGTCAGAAAACAGAATGTCTGCTATCTCTGAAATGCGCTCGTGTGAATGCTCTAAATGGTTTTAAAATGAGTAAAAAACAAGGATGAGTAACTAAACATTTCAGATCAAAACATTTTCAAAATCCATAAGATCACTCTGCAAATATCTCAAAACGAACCTAGAATTCAAAGAATTCAGACTTGGTGATGGATTACAGATGACCTGCTCAAGTTCAAAGTTTAAGAATGGAAGCAATGGGAAAAAAAAAAGGATTTAAGTGATTTAAATTTTAGACAAAATGGAATTGGGCGTTTATCAGCTGCTGATGTCATAATAACCCAAATGTTACCCAAAAGCTCTTAAAAGAACATCTGTTTAGCTGGTGACAAAAACTGCAAAAGGAACCTGAGACCTTCATGCCGCGATAGTAACTTTTAGTGCTCATGTCTTTAAAAAGGGAAATATTAGGGGAATCTGACCCCAGAACTGTATGGTAAGTAAGGAGAGTTCAGAGAGGTGGTGCCTTTGTTGGATGCTTTATTGTTGGTTTCAGGGGCATGCACCAACATCTGGAACCTGCTCTGATTGCTTTTTAAGTGTATCAGACAAAAAAAAAAGATCAATTGTTTTTTTGATCATGCGACCAATATATCAGTGCAAGCGGTACAGAGACCTTAACTCAAACGTTGGTACACTGGGTGGCACTGCGACCTCTCAGAAAGTCACCAGTTTGACCTCATCCAGGGGCCTTCCTGGGTGTAGTTTGCGTGTTCTCTCTGGGTTCCTGTGGGCTTCCTCTCACAGTTTAAAAAAGGTTTCAGGTGATTTAAAAATTCCAAATTCCGCAAATGAAGAGTGCCATGCAATTGATTGTATCGGATTGTATCCCACCATTCAGCCAATGTGAGCCTCAGACGCCAGCAGAACCCTGTGACCCTAACCAACAACAAGCGAGTAAAGAATACTTGCACTCAAGAAAGTTTGTGCACTTAAGAGACATAGCATTTCTGAACAAAATGAGCTCGAAATGAAAACAAATGTGTTCCAGAAGCTGAGGAAAGTCCCTAGACGCCCAAAAAGCAATTTGACCACGGCGGAACTCTGGTTATAAAGCCTGATTTGGAGGACCCCTCTGTGTTAACAACCTTTGCAGCTCTACACATGACCTCTGACCCTACAAAATACCAGCTAACTAATCTACTACTTTGTGATTTTAGAATACACTTCTGAAAAGCTCTCTGGAATACGAACCCGCATGCCTTTCGTTGCTAACGTCCGAGTCACAGGATAGTAGCAATTCCTACTAGTTGGCTCAATTGACGAGGCACTAGTTGGGTCGTTGCTGTACCCAGTTTGCCAAGGTTACACCAAGTTCAGACCAGGGAAACATTCAATCCCTGTAGTCACAGAATGATAGTTCAGCGACCATAAGTAGACAACGATCCTGCGTTCGCAACCTTACGACAAAACACTCGCGAGAAGCTCAAAACCAGAGAACGAGTGCAAGACTACACGACTGGGAGCATGCAATTCTTGGGTCCAAATAGACAACAAACCCCTTTTTGAACCCGAAGCAATCGTTGACATTGCTGTCTATGCCTTAGTAACTCTTCCCTGAATGTTGCTCCCTCGTTGGCTGCAGGAAATCGCTAACAGATATTTAGCATTCAAAATATCTAAGATTACATCTTTTTAGGACTTCTCAAAACCTTCAAATCAGGCTAGAATCGTCCAGATTATAGAATTTCATGTGTATATCTGAAGAAATAATGTGTCATACTTACCTAATATCACTAAAAACTGGATTATGTAAAAGAAAGCAAAGCCAAATGTTGCTGTTCGACAAACCAAAACCAAGCAACTAGAATGACTTGTTTACATGTTATTGCAGGCATGTGACTCGGCCTGTGAGCTTGTTTGGGCACAACCGCATTGGTAAAAGTGTTCTATAAAGTTAGAAATAAAGCTCACGGTTTTCGTCAAATGGCCTACGTATCTAAAGAGCCCGGTAAAGGTTCCATTTTAAACATAACAGCTATTGTACTTACGTGTTTAACATCACATAATAATACATTAACAGGTTATTCTGGTATCCCTGAACAATTATCAAGAACCACTGACGATAACGATAATTATATACTGTCATTCTGTTGGATCGATGATCTCTGCTCAGGTACGAATCCCGAGAATGCTATATATCTGATCAACCGTTCAGCAGAAAACAAAAGCTGTCTGACTTACCAACACGCCCATGCCCATCCCACCCCCCTTCTCTCCCGTGCCTTCCCTGCTTTGGTGATTCCCCTTCTGTTTTATCAGAGTCATGGTAGTCGCGATAGAGTGAGAATCCTTTAGTCTGCACCCGCACTGCTGGTTTTGGGTTGTTGATGTGTCTGGTTGCACCTCTGAACATCTCCAGAGTCACAGGACCAGGAATGTGGCTGAACTTGCTTTAGCCCCTGGCACTTCTGCATCACAAAAACAATGTGGTCGTCTACCAGCGGCGAGCAGGTGGTTAAAAACAGGCAGTGAACGCGAGCATGCGGCTGCCTGTCCGACAATTAAATCTCAAGGGGGGTTTCTGGAGATGTGCAAGCTGTCATCTGTGTCTTGTAAAGTTCGAGAGTTTAAAGATGATACTTTTACAAGACTTGTCTACAAATGAGTCATGATCACTCAGCGTAGTTTTCTTTAAACAAAAGAGAAATGCTTGTAAAAATAGCAAAAAAAAAAACAAAAACTGCATGACATCTTCCCACGTCAAGCTGGCTCCATTTATTACGCATGACACAACGATTACTGGTTACAATCCATTTTAAACTCAAGGGCAGACACCATACGTCTGTCTCATTTTATGGAGTCAAAAGCGTCTAGTGTAGTCATGTTTTTCTTGACAATTACATCTATGATCTGCTAACCCAACATTAGCAAGGGAGGAAGCTAACGGAAAAACATAGCATTAATCAATCACCATCACGTCAACGTACACACCAAAAGAACCTGTCAAAGTAATCCCATTTCAAACACCTTATACAAGAGAGCTTCAATTAGCTGAGCTCCAGTTACTCCTCTGTGAAAATAAACATAGTCAGGTAAAACTAAGGAGAATTAATACATTTAAGTGCAGGGTGTAATTCAATTGAGCTTATGGAAAGCTTGATTAATTCTATATCCAGGACTGCTCCATCCTGAGCATGCGCAAACATGAGACAAATAAAACAAATAACATCTGTCTTCGTACATAATCATAAGATTTATCAGTACATGTGTGAGGAAAGACTGGACGCCCCACCTGTACACACCTGTGAATTAAGCATGCTAGGAATTTCATGCTACAAAGCACATGGATGCTATGTGTCACCTCTGTGTGAACAAACATAGACATAGATAAAAACATAGATGTGTGTGACTCTGTGGAAAGTTGATTACTGGAGAAAATTACATTTTTGTTGTGGAATGAAGGACAAGCAAGCTAATCCCAGTAGCTTTGGGCGCTAGGTATGCTATCTTTACCTTGAGAAAATTACCGTCTGACATTGCGGCAAGATTATCTATGAGATCTGTTCTAACGCATGAAAAAGCTATTGTTACTTAAATGCTAACATTATAACAGCTAAGAGCCATTTTGCTGGTTGCTCCAAGGATTACTCACCATCCACCATCTAACCAAGCAGTTCTACCCACGGCACCCAAAAAGTAGCACTGCTACATTAATAATAGATTTAATGTGGAGTCTAAGAAAATCTGTAAAACCCATAGACCTGCAGAAATGTAGCATCAATGGATTTTACTCTTTTATCAGAATTGTGTAAAACATTACTCTGTGTGTATGGGTGTATTTTATACAAAAGGTTTTAAGAATTAGCAGTGAGCATTTCTGTTAGTTTAATTTGTTTGAAGGTTCTCTTGAATGTTAGCCATAGACATTAGTACGAGATAAGAAACAGTTGCATCAAAACTAAATTTGTGGTACATTTTAGCATTAGAATTATCACAGTAGGGTTGGTATGATGAGTAGCACCCCATTTTATAAACCATTCTGCATTCTATATTTACTACATTTTTGGTATTTTCTGGTTTTATTAACTGGACAGAGGACAATCGCGACAGCCACAAGACTTTGCGCTGGAATTCCATTGTGCATGTCAAAGCACTGGACCAGCAGAACTGGGAATATTTCTGGGTCGAAACCATATACTATAAAACGTATGGAGCCGTGTCCAAACATATCACCGCGTCCGGAATCGAAAGCCGTCACAACTATGGAGTCTTTACATGTTCTGGGCTTTAAGTCTGGACATCAAGGTCCATTCGGATTGTGCACTCATCGTTTAACTTTTGATTGCACTAGAGTTTGTAAATGCCTACCGAGACCTTCTAGAGTTATGCTTCCAAACTAACTCTATAATGATTTAAAACATTACTTTTAAACATGTTCAATCCCCCCCCACCCCACCCCCATCGCCATTTTGTCTTGTTGACATGAAAGTCTGTAAGCTGTTTGCCCTTAGACACAGGTGTTTGGCACTCTGTCGTACCATCTCAAGGGTAAGATTTGCCTGAGATGTCTGTTGATGGAATTTTGAATGGTGCCTTCCTAAGACCCATAGAGCAGAACTTGTTTAATATTTGAGTTGAAGATTTGGTGCTTGTTTTAGATTTTGGAATGGTCTGCCTGATCTTGCTCCCTAAAGGCCTCTTCACACCGATTCGGATTTTAGATCTGAAGTCTCGTGTCTAGAGGCCAGCCTTCTTCAGGATGGTAACTGGGGAATCTTGTTTGTTGTTGTTGCGCAGCAGTTTGGTCTTTGAATGAACTGTTCTAAACGTAAGACCATAAGAAAAGTGGGATTTTTTAATTGGACATTTTCATGTGACAGATCTGCTTCAGTTGCTTCTCATTCCTTATATTGAGAAAACCCTCATATTTGTTTAAGCTACTTGATTATCTGAAATAGCTGGGCATCTTGCTTTTTCTTGCTTCGAATTTTAACATATTTTTCACCAATTTGAACACAACGTAACTATTGGGACTATTTACATTCTAGTGAGTTTTGATCTCTGTTAGCTATTAGTATATCGAGCTGTTAACATTCAAATAGCTTGTTAGATTAAAATGATGAAACTTTACTTTGCTTCTGTAGCTCAAATTTAGACAGAATTGTTAGCAAAATAAACAACCGTTTAAAAGGGATTAGCAAAAAATGCTAAACTGAGGGAAGAGATTAACTGCTAAAAGTCTCACTGTTAAACGACACCAGCAAAGCCAGACAACTATCAAAGTAAACATGTCTCTCTCTCTCCCTTTAAAATAACACATTGTTCCACAAACATGAAACATCCCGTTCGTCTGCGGCATTATTTGGACAATGAAAACCACAAGAAACACGATCAAAGGTATGAATTGAACCTCCGAATTGAGCCATCAACTCAGCCGCATCAAAAGTTGACTTGATGAAAAACAAATCAATTAAAGTCTGAAACATTGTTAGAATCAATGTGCCAAAACAAGCATCTTCAAACATTCCAATGGAATTCCTATCCTCAAAAACAAAGAAATGTCTCTCGACTTTTGGGCCAACACGGCTCTGTCACGTACATCATTCGTGTAAAGCATTTTAATGTTTAAATGTGAAAAGTTTGACAGAAGCCCACTTTAATTAGCTTTGACAGTGTTCAGAAGTCGCCCCGGGTCAGAGAAGAGACTGGCAGTCTCCGAAAATAATTATGTAAAGGAGTGGCTCTGCTGATTGAAAGTAGAACAAGGATGGGCCGGAAAAATAGACGACTTGTCAAACGGGTCACTGGCATCACAAACCGTTGCTTTTCGTTATGTTGACTTTAAACGTCACATGGTTCTTTTTATGCAAACATAACAATTAAATTAGGCTTTGATGAATTTCCTGCTGAGTCTTTTGAGGGAGAGTGATGATTAGGAACCACAGAATACAAAAATATGTGAATATTTATTTAACCACACATTTATTCAAGAAAATTTGGTGAGACAGTGAAAAGTGGCTGGTGACTAGTACCTTTTGAGATAGAAATTGGATTCAGGTATGTCTGGAATCCTGCAATTCATTATAAGACGGCAGCTTTTTCTAGCTCTTTTAAAGGGTTACAGGATCAAACCACATCCTTTTCCATAATCATAATACTTTTTTCAGGCTGATTTCTCAAGCTGACCTCAAGCTGAAATGATCATGTTTGCAATGGTTATGTTTGGTTTCGATTAAACAAACCCCAGAGACTTACCGAAATCAGGTTTTGTCTGAAAATTTTAATTTGTAAGACAATGTTTATCTAGGATGTTTATGGTAATGCGCATATTTTGTTTGTGTTAATGTTAATAAAGGGCAATCATGAAGATAAAATGTATTTACGGTCAAATTCTGTGTACACTTCAGCACAGTCAACATCTTTTTTGCTGATGAGTGAAATGCTTAAAAGTGGGAGATAACATTTTAATAAACAGTGATACAAGTTACTGGCATTTTTATGGCTTTTATTAGCTTTATGACACAGGATAGGGAAGACTTGAGATAAGGGTGTTGTTGCAGAGAGGTAAATCTCATATAACCTAAAAGGTTACACTGTAAGGTAACATAAACATTATCTTGAGCTTGTTTATATATATTTTTTTTTCCACAACTGAGGTCCAGATATTGGTGTAAGATGGTTGTGTATGTAAGTGGATTATTTAAATTACCATCACACATGTGATCTCCCACTCCTTTGAGTGTGAATAAATATGAAATGTTTACTGAACTCTAAGCAAGTTCTAAAAATAGCTTGAAAAATTCTGTTTTACCCAATTACCTCAGTCCCATTTAATCAAATAAGTTAAATCTTATAGTTAAAGTAAGTTTGTTCATTGTTTGTGCCATGTTGATGCAGGATTTTGTGGTTTAGTTTTTCATCCTGACAGGTGTCGGCTAAAAACAGTTTCTCCTTCATGGCTGACAACCACCAGGATTTATCCAAAGGCAAACATTTTGATTACCAAGTGATGACATACTGTGCATGACATGTGGGTTAGATGAGTGAGCGAGAACTACTTATGGATGGACACAAAAAAGTTGATGAGAGCTAACACGCAAAAGCAAACTCAGGTGACCAACGAAAAAGTAGTCAAAGGATACAGGGTTAAAAAAAAATAAAATACAATGTACACAATAACCCTGGCACCATTAAAAGCCTGCCTTAAAAGGAATTTTTACATTAGATTTAAATTGGTACAGTTTAAGACAACATGCTTTGAAAAACTGAAACAAAACAGAATAATTGATTAATTTACACATACCATTTATTATGTGCTGAAAAAAAAACCTTCAATGGCATTTTTATCAGTTTTCTGTATTCAGTGTATTTAAAATGTACACATTTAGAACTAAAATACAGTGTCTGGGTCACTTTTAATATTGGAATAATAAAAAGAATATATAATGTAAAATTATGCATGAAATCATTAAGGTTTGCTGTAGTTTTAACATTAGCAAACATAGCCATTTCAGTTGCTTTGGACAATAAAAGAAACCCTAGAGAATAACTACTACACATAGAATTTTTTTTTCATGAAATGGCAAGAAGAAAATATATGGCATTTAAAGCAACAAATGTGTTAATAGTTTGAAATCTAACCCAACTATTGGCGATTCCGTAAGTTAAGCTATGTAAAAACTATCTATTATTCATTTTCCCCGTTTTTTTTATTTCAGCATGTAAATTGAAGAATTGCTATCAAAACTTGAGAACCATGCGATTATCTTTAAATAAATAAAAAAACATATGTGTTACTAACCTCATTTAGACCATTGTCTGTGCTTGGAGCGTTAAAGACGTCAATAAATAGTTATTACGGTTATAAATCGAATGAAATGGTAAACAAACGAACGTTGCTAATGCTAATCCAGGCTAATTTAAACGTGTGTGTTTGATAATGGTTAAATAAATATCCATATTGAATTGTACACTTTGTGTAAAAACAATTATTCTACATTTTACTAAAACTACGTATGATCATATTTTAAAAACGTATTTACTCTGACTTAAAGCGAAACTCGTCTCATGCTAACTCGGCTAATCCCCGCCGCTTCAATTAAGACCATTAAATATTAACATTCTCCCAAAACCAATGAAATCAAAACAGATTGAATAAATATATGATGAATAGATGAGTTTGAATAGTGTGTCCTAAAGTGTGAATTCACGGTGACTACGAGAACTGTGGGAAAGGATGGACTTGATAACATTAGCATGTGAAATTATTAGCTTGCTCGACACCTTTACAAGCTCAACCAGCCGTGAATGTGGCGTGGAAGGTGAGCTATGCAGTGGGAGTGTAAAGATAACACGAAAAGAGACACTCCCAGAGTAATTCTTGAGAAATTAGCAGAGAATTAACAGGCACAGGCATAGTCTGGCAGGCGATTTAACAGGGAGACTCACTTTGCTTGAGTAATTAATTTAAATGGGAATGTATGGATATGCTCTAAGAGATGTGTGGACTAGAGAAAGCTCTAAAATATTATCATTAAGCCATGTTAAATTGGGAAAACATCTGCTTTCTTCCCCAAGAAAAGGTTTACACTAGAGATTTAATAAATCACAACAAGCCTCTGATAAGATACATGAATCAAATTACCGGTACTCAAATTTTGATTCAAGACATTTATTAAGCAAACTATTTTTCCCCACAAAAATCTAAAATGCCATACACTCATCCCATCAAAGTATTTGTGAGAAAAAAATATCAATACAACAAACGTTTGCTATTTAATCTTATGGCAAGTCCCAAACTTGCACATCCAATTCCATTCTACATCTATTGTCTCAGACAGTGGTCCGTTCTTCCTATGCTAATTTCTCTGTTGCTACACATAGAGCTTTTAATACCATGGGTGTTTCATTTACTTTAATATTTAATTGATGTAAAAAACATTCTGCTTTACCAAATAATGCAAATTGGACCTTTAATCTTTAACACCAGCGGGACTTAAATGGGTCAAAGTGGGAAAAGCCCAAGGCTTAATTATTAGGCAGAACATGGAGGATTGAGTGTAAAACTCTCCCACTCATTTAAATCACAAGAAAACACACATAATTACATGAATAAGACGTAATTATAGGATGCTTCTGTAAAATCTTACCTTCGCAATTAAGAGCAACACTTTCTTTTCATTACATAACGCTGTGGGAGTGTCATCAGAATTATTACCAGGGACTACTAAATATATCTTAATCAGGAAAAACATTGTCCTCCACATTCACATCTAATCAGGGTGTGGATGGGACCGATTAAAGTCCTCATTCTGCCCACACCAATTAGGGCAGTAATCTTCTCACCCTGGTTATGGTCAATGTGAAAATGGTATATTTATTTTCCAACTGTATTTTCATTATTAGGCTTCCCTTTAAAAGAGTTTTCAGAACTGAATAGTTGTGAAAGTCATATCTGTCTGAGTCCACCCTGATTCTGATCCCGGCGAGAGCACAATAAAGCCTTGGCTTCGTCGCAGTTAAAAAATTACAGAAAATATTTTCTTCCTTTGAATGCAGAGTTATAAATATCTCTGAACGATCAAGCACCTTTAAACCAAGTTTCTCCTGATATTTTTCATCTTTTAATCGTTTTCTCCTGCACAAATTCACCTCTGACTGGCACAGTGCCAGCGGTGACTTAGAAAGTCAACAAAATTGGCGTTGACAGCTACATAAACTGCACTAGTCTCTCCTACTTGAAATGCGTTTGAATGGCACTCCTTGGGTTCATTCCCTGGCTTTTATTTCAGAAACAACAGTAATGCACATTACGTTAAACTTTATTTAAAGATATATATTTTTTAATTTTAAATTCACGTTATTAATGTTTAGGCGAAGGAGCAGTGAATAGTGGGATGTTTCTCTAGCACCCTCTATTGGAACCAGTTTGACCTGAAATGGCGTTCCAAACCTGTAAAGTTTTTCTTTGAGCTAAAGTAGATAAAACTGCTCTTGAAGGCACTTGAAAATCGCACGATGCATGAGTTTAGCATCAAACTAAGAAACGCTTAATGGTGTCACACAGTCATTACAATGAACTAATCAATAGTCAAAGATTAATAATGAACCTCTCCCTCTAAAGTAAATCATGTATGGAAAAATGGTAAGTTCATTGTATAAAATCCATCTGTCATAACCCTGAAGTGATCAGAACCCAGAACCATGATCACCAAACTCTTGGGAATGAATCAAGATTTAATGTTTATTCCGAAAACCACGTCGATCAGGTTCGTCGCGCCTCAGGGCTCCGTCCTTTCCCCGACGCGCCCTGGACACACCTGTTTGATGCTTTGCGATAATCATTTCCATACATAAGTCGATCTAACCACACCTCCATCGCAACCTTTATAAAACGGCCCCTGGCTCTCCAAAAAATCATTACGCAGCTGTCTGAAGTCTCCTCCAAAGCCCCGCAGAGGCAACAGAAAGCAGCCATGGCTCAGGTGACTCAGTCCTTCTCCCGCAGGAGCGTCTCCAGCTCCAGGCCATTCTCCTCGCACTCCCTGACCGGCGGATACTCCAAGCGCATCGCCGTCGGCCACGCTCCGAGCGTTTACGGAGGCGCTGGAGGCTCCAGCGTGCGCGTCTCTTACGCGCAGAGCTCCAAGGCTGGTTTTGACTTGTCCAGCGCGCTCAGCGGGGCCGACAATGGCTTCGGGATGAGTTTCAACGAAAAGAGCACCATGCAGAACCTCAACGACCGTCTGGCAAATTATCTGGAGAAGGTGCGCTCGCTGGAGAAAGCCAACGCGCAGCTGGAGCGCCAGATCCGGGAGTGGTACGAGAAGAGGACCCCGGTGTCCAAAGACTACAGCCACTATTACGTGACCATCGAAGAGCTCCGTAAGAAAGTGAGAACATATTTAAATTGTCATTCAAAAAGTTTTTTTAATTTAATTATTTAATATTAAAGGTGAACTTTATGAATATTTTCATTATGATAAAAATAAATATACATGATGATATGCTTTTTGTAAAACAACAAGCAATAATTTAAAGCTCAATATAAAACTCAATAATACTACGTATTAACTATCCTAAACTTGATGGATTTACTTAAATAAAAAAATTCTCTGTTATCTTATCACAAGTAAGTGGGCTATATGTTTAAATACAATCTCATACTGACACAGGTTTTAAGATGTTAAAGTCCATTTATATGGTGTTGTAATCTATGGATGCACAGTGACACAATAAAATAAATAATAAAAAAACAATACCTGTTCATAAAAGGCTATAGGTGTGCCTCAGGGCTCAGTCATGGGCCACTAAACATTTTCTATATAAACACTTGTGGGTTTGCAAACATTTGTGTTCTTTTCGTAAGCTTCAATTCTTTCAATGTTTGTCTTCAGATTGCCATGGCCAGCCAGGACAATGCCAGAATCATCCTTCAAATCGACAATGCCAAGCTGGCAGCTGAGGATTTCAGAGTCAAGTGAGTCATTACATTTGAAAGCGCTTATTGATTTTCCTTAAAATTAGGAGATCTAGTTCAGTTTGGATTTATTGTGCCTTTTTAGTTTAATAAATCTGAAATACGCTTTTATACCAAAAACAGAAATGCTGTACATATCACATGTGCTTGTTTACATGGAAGAGTTGGTTAAGCAACTCTTAAGGTTTTACCGTATGCTTCTGACACTTGCTTACACGAATGCCGTTTCTATGTGCCTTTCTAACATTTGAACTTAATAGCAGCAACTTTGTTTCAGACAATAGATTGTTCTCAGTTTAAACCGCTCATCAGCTCATTTTATTAGGTTCTTAATCCATTAGTAAGTTGTTATTTCGTGTGACAACATGACATTTATGCATTTGGCAGACGCTTAAAACCATTAGTAAACTTTATTAGCAAATCTTTTTGCATCTGACATTAGCATGTTTGGCTATGTTTATGCACTTGTTAAAACCATTAGTAAGATGCTAACTTCATTAGCAAAACCTTGCGCACGTGAGATTAGCATGTTTGGCTATGTTTATGCGCTTGTTAAAACCATTAGTAAGATGCTAACTTCATTAGCAAAACCTTGCGCTTCTGAGATTAGCATGTTTGGCTATGTTTATGCACTTGTTAAAACCATTAGTAAGATGCTAACTTCATTAGCAAAACCTTGCGCATGTGAGATTAGCATGTTCGGCTATGTTTATGCGCTTGTTAAAACCATTAGTAAGATGCTAACTTCATTAGCAAAACCTTGCGCATGTGAGATTAGCATGTTCGGCTATGTTTATGCGCTTGTTAAAACCATTAGTAAGATGGTAACTTCATTAGCAAAACCTTGCGCATGTGAGATTAGCATGTTTGGCTATGTTCATGCACGTGTTAAAACCATTAGTAAGATGGTAACTTCATTAGCACAACCACGTGCATCTGACATTAGCATGTTTAAAAATGCATTTTCAAAATGTGAGGTTGCAGGTTGTTTCGCGTCAACAATAAACACAGAAAAAATGTACTTAATTGTATTTAGTGGAAGAATGATGGAAACCAGTAATCAGTGACTTCCTCTGTGTGTTTTGAGCGACTGTCCCTTAAAGTCACACATTCCCTGAATGACTTCATTTTAAAGAGCTTGATAAGAGTCACACAAAACAACTTCTGAGCCAACAATTATCTCGTCTTCTACAGGTATGAGAATGAGTTGGCTCTGCGCCAGTCTGTGGAGGGTGATATTGCAGGGTTGAGGAAGGTTCTGGATGATCTGACCATGACCCGCTCTGATCTTGAGATGCAGATCGAGGGCCTGAAAGAGGAGCTGGTTTACCTGAAGAAGAACCACGCAGAGGTGAGATTAATACGATTCCTGCTCCTCCAGGCTTGGAAACACAGCGGCTTAAAACGGTTTCTAGAAGTTCGACAAACTAATGCTTATCCTGTTCCTGAGACATTTGTAGGATCTTTAGAGATGTGTTTAAAACGTAGAAATCATATAAGCAAAATATGTTGATTTTTCTCTCTAGCGTGTGGAAACTTTCAACCACAAAAACTTTGAAAACATCTTGTATGAAGGCTTTTTTAGGAGCGGAAAACCAGGAAGTAAATGTTCCGATTGTTTACCAAATTCAAAAATCTCAAAATCCTACATTTTGAAGCATGTTGTAAAGAAGTAGGAACTGAAAAGCCACACAATGGAGGTCAATGGCTGCTGTGTTTAAGGCATTTTTAGCAATTTATATTTCCATAAATTAAATCTGCAAGCAGCAATCAAAGGGCTGGTGACCAGTATGCTACATTATGATTAGAACCAATCCTGGTTTCAGATGTCTCTTATCTGGTTTATTAAGAGTTTAATTAACAATTACCTACTTAAGCCTAATTACTTAAAATAAAGTAACACAAAACGTTCTATAGCCACCAGGTGGTGCTTTTTTTGTCCAGATCAGACAGCGTTCAGGCTGCCATGGAAAATAACTCTTTGAGAATTACTTGATTACCTTGATTAAACGTACAATAATTTTAAATCCACCAGCAGCCACTAGGGGAGCTGTTTTTGACTGAACACACCACAAGTGAAATGTCTTGTGTTTTTAGGAGCTGGCAGCTCTTCGTAATCAATTATCCTCCAGCTGCGTAAATGTTGAGGTGGACGCCGCGCCCCAGCAAGACTTGGCCCGCATTATGGAGGAAATCAGACAACAGTACGAAGGCATCACTGAGAAGAACCGACGTGAAATGGAGACCTGGTACAAGGGCAAAGTAAGTACTACTTGATTTCATGATTGAAGATTCCAAGATTGATAAGGTGTTAAACGCAAAGCCTTTTCTCACAGTTTGACGAACTGAACAAGCAAGTTTCCACCAGACAAGAAGACATCTCGATGTCACGTAGTGAGATCAGCGAGCTCAGGAGGACACTGCAGAGCCTGGAGATTGAACTACAGTCACAGCTAAGCTTGGTATGAAAGTCTATAAGAAAGATTTAATATCGGGTTGTAGGGTGAAAATTAAAATACAAATCTTCATTTTCTTTCCCAATTGTACAAAAAATTCCATTTTATTCCACTAGAGGGCAAGTTGTTAACTCCATCTATTCACATTGTCTCAACAGAAAGCAGCTCTGGAGGGCACACTGGGGGAGACAGAGTCACGGTACAACCTCCAGCTCAACCAATTGCAGGCTGTGATTAATGGCCTGGAGGCGGAGCTTTCACAGGTGCGCATGGATATCGAGAGGCAGGCGAGCGAATATAAGCTGCTGCTGGACATCAAAACCAGGCTAGAGCTGGAGATCGCCGAGTACAGGAGACTGCTGGACGGAGAAGACATTCAGTAAGAAAATTAAAATAGCCAACGCAAATTTGTGCATAAAGAAGAATTTGTTTTAACATTTTTTTTTACCAGGAGACAAACGGTCAAGGTGGTAGAAATCGTAGCCCCTCCCCCAAAACGTATGTTTTTTTAAATTTATTTATACCAAATGTTCATGTGAACCTTCTTTCAGAATAACTTGTGTCTCTTTTCCTACCTTCCAGACGAACCCGTTGTGACCAAACGCGTTCGCACAGTAATCGAAGAGGTGATCGATGGGAAGGTGGTCTCCCGCACCGAGGATGTCGACGTTGAGGTTGTGAAGAAGTAAAATGGTGTCTAAAGGATCCAGAACCATCATGATTAAATCATCCTCGATCGTTGCCTCATATGAGATGCAATTAAAATAAAGACCAGCTGCCAAATCAAATGTGTGTGTTTCAGTCCTCGAGTTTGAAATGTACTGTTTCATAATTAAGTTTATGTCATTTGGGGAAAAAACAGATGAAAACCAAAGAGAGCAAAAAACAACTCTTCGCCAATGTTCTTACTGAGGAATTGAGGTTGTTTCTAAACACCTCACGACCCCCCCATCCATTCTCCCCTTAAAACGGTGCAGTCATCCCCAAATACTCTACAGTTCCCCAAATCATGATGTTTCCTTCTCCATGCTTTACACCAGTGACACAAAGCTATAAACATGGTTTGTCATAGCACTTATTGTGCATTAAAATTATGAACTTACTTCTAAATGAACGGAATATTCTGACAAAACAGTTATATATAGCAATTAAAGCAACTGGGGGAAAACGTCTCAGAATTGTACGCACATTTTCTTCCATTTTAAATATGTTTTATAAGTAAAGAATTTGCTGACAGAGAAACATCACATTTATCCTGGCTTTAAGTGATTTAATTCCAATCTGGGTTTAGCTCTTGGTGTTACACGCTACCTTTATGGAATAAAATAGAGCTTGCCAACTCTAAAACGTAACTCTATGGAGAAGGACGCCTACTTACTCCTTCAATTCCTCTCATCTGCAGAAGAAATATATAAACGTATAACCTTATTTTAGAATATAATTCACAGCATATTACCAAAAATGTCCTCAAACGGCATAAAGAGGCAAGATTTGAGCGTGTTATTTTACCATCGATGAAGTGTTGTGCACATCAACCCCAAAAGTGCAACTCCTCAGTTAGGACAGTTGCTATTGGATGATGTCCTAATCTAATTTGCATGAACACCACGTGAATCATCTCAGATTTACTTTTCTTACAAAATATTTTGTAATACCTTTTGCGTTCTTTTTTTATTACAAAAATGATACAAATGTACACAATTCAACCCAAAACGTTTTCTCTTGAGGTCATGTACAAAGAAAAATCACTAAATGTAAGAATTTATCCTGAAATTTCTCAGGAATCTTCAAGACCTACGATGTTACCCTTAAAAGTCATCAAATGAAAGCGCTGAACCTGAACAATTCAGACCGTGCAAGGAAACAATTCAGTTAAATATGAATAAATACAAAACATTTAGCTGCATTTATTGTTATTTCGCTTTGACACATATATAGTCGCTGTATTGTATCGAGTTCCACAGATTTCCCTCTGTAGGCCGACTGCTCTGAGATTATTCGAGCACATATAGTGTATGCACATATTTATAAAAATGATTTTCAAAAGCGCCTTTTCAGTTGTTTTATTGCCTTTGATTTATGTTGTGTGTTCACATTGGCCTATTTGCATGGAAAATGTGATTCTTTTATTCAAAAAGTCTCTATTTTTATTTAAAATCACATTTTCTACTACCGTTAGTCAGCTATTGGTTACTGATTTGCATATTCATGACGTGTTTGCAGTTACGTAAATGTAAGGGAGATAAAAGATTAATTACGAGCAACTTCAATACTGTGCGATCAACGTTTATTAAAGCAACATCGATAGACGCTAAAGCACCTTCGCCACCTGGATTTTAGTTCCGAACTTTTCATAGCGGAAGATGAATGAATAAATATATTAAAACCGTAGATTAACAAGCCACTAAAGAATGACTTCATTACGCCAAGACCAATCAGAGACAAGGATTGCGTGGAGCGTATGTTTTTATTGGCTGATCTGAAGTTTTAGAGATTCTCCCAAGAAACAATATAGTAACTGAAATTAGTTTTTGTTGTGGCTATGCTCAGTGAGTAAGTGAGTTTTCCGGAAGTGAACATCAGAGAATACACGGTCAAACAAACAGATGAACGGTACAAAGGTTAGACATAAAAGAGACAAAAGTGCTGGCTTCAAGAAATGTTTATTGTCCATTTATTTTCAACATTCAAGATCTTCATTTTAGTATCAGCAAGATTCTTTATTTACAATCACTGTCTTTGGAAAATGTCTCAGTCCGGAGCACATTCCATGAATGGCAGATGTCAGTAACCAAGAGCCCCATCCGTCCGCTCAGTGTGACTCGTGGTGACATCAGAAGCTCCTGGAGTTGTACAAAGTCTCGTCAGCTGCTGGTCGATGTCATTCTGTGGTCTTCTCTGACCGGCAGCTGCATGTGTTGTTTCACAATCCTTTCGTATACACCGATTTCACTGGTGGCTGGTTTCTTTCCGTCCAGGTCTTCACCCGATGCAGTGAACCTGGCGAGGGAGTGCCTCTCTGCTCCATCTAGCTGCGGAGAAACTGAGAAAAGGCTCCCTATCCACAAGCATCTCACTTTACACGTTAAAGCAGTGCATGCAAGTTCCTGGTAGAACATACTTCCCTGTACAAACCATATATTGTGTCGTTTTCTTCCAAAATGTTCCGTTCTTTTGGCGAACGATCCAGCAGTTCCATGGTACCCCTCCTCCTTCTGCTGAATGTGCACCCTCACATCTAGCAGAAGGAGGAGGGGTGGTCCATGATGGCGCGGCCTCCTTGGAGAAGCTCCTATAAAGTATTTCAGTTATTGTTATTGTAAAGACGATGTGCACTATTTTTATTACTACAACATCAAATTTATTCAAATCCGCATCAAATCATGCAGTTTATCGAGGAATGGTAAAGCTGCCAAGTTTCCGCGATTTTAAACATATATAAAAAAAAATTCCAGAAAAATAAATGGGCGCGAATGGAATTCTAGCATCTTTTCCATCTGTTTTCTCCACACTAAAGTCCAAAAATGTGGAGCATGCATATTTTAAAAACACACAACTGATCACATGACCAGTGACAGAGCCATAAAAGATATTTAAAAGAGTTTTCATGAAATGTATCTAAAACTTGGGAATAATCTATAGAATTAAAAAATGAAATTTTGAGAAAAATTGGTAAAATAATTATTAATCCAATAGTGAAGCTTCAAAAAAAGAGCCATAAGGATCATAAACAAAGCCTCGTAGTGTGAACGTACAGAGAAGCTGTTCATGGAATCCATTCAAATCAATGGACATTGTATTTTTAAAAATCTTGGAAATATAATTTCGTGCTAAGAACAAGAATCTCCAAGAGTTCCTTCAATTCAGAGAGGGGGCTTTTTCTTATAATTTAAGAGGCTTATTTGTGTTTGAGAAGAACTAATGTCAAGCGCTGAAGTTTCTCAGAGAAGACACAAAACTAGAATAATCATTTTAATATAAGTTTTCAAGGTTCAGAAAATCGCTACAATATAAGTTCATCCGTAATTACAAGGAATTGTAAAAGAAAACTCTAAAGGTAAATTGTTAAAAAAAATGAAGTGTGCTTTAATTTGGTAAAATCTGACGTTCAGGGAGAAATTAAAGGATAAAAAAAACTATTAAAGGCAAAAAACTGCCTATCCGCTTTTTTTGGTTTTGTGCTAAATTGTAAAAATGTGTGTTGTGAAAATTTTTAAATAAATATAGAAAAATAGAACTACTACTACTACTATTATTATAACACCTTTACAAATTCCATAATCATGAAAATCAGCGGTAAAAATAGAACATACCATATGTGGAGTTCTCAAAGAAGAAACCATCTGTGCCACCTCAGCATCTCCAGCGCCGGCCGATCTTCTGGATCATGAGCCAGACACTTTCTTTGCATGTCAGTGAATACTGAGAAAGAGAGAGAGAGAGACAGAATTCATTAAAACGAGTCTCTCTTACAGAAACTATAAGGTCTATTCATCTCCGAAGGCCTCTACACACTGATCCAAACGTTCACTTCAAAGTTTTGTGCTGCAATGCGCCTCGATCGAAAACCATGGGAGCCAATGGGAGCTTACACATCTGACTAAACGTTACGGTTTTTCACAAGGAGAGCGACAGATGAAAGCTGACTCTTTTGCTCGATGGGGTTCATCCCACATTATCATAGCGACTTTGTACAGGAACAAAAATATTGGCTTAATATCACAATATGTTTCTTAATTTCATTCAATACGATACAATTCCGATATCGTTATTGAAAAAATGCCAAGAACGAACACAATGGATGTCTGTATCTGTGTGTAGTTTGGAACAGCTCTAGTAACGACGTTTAGACCAGGACTGTCAAACTCATTTGAGCTCCCGGGCCGCAAGATGCACAACTAGAGCTCTGATCAGACACATCATAGAATAACCCATCGATTACAATAACAGAATAATGACATGCGCACTTCAAACTACCATAGCTTTGGTTCTGTTCGAAAATATCTCGACAGATTCTGAAAACTGAGAAACAGCCCTTTTTGGTACATCAAAGTGTTCGATTTCAGTGAAAAAGAGCTTGTAAATAGTAAAGGAAGATGTTTATATGATAGTCAAGAGTGAGGAGAGCCCCAGGGAGATTTGTGGAACACAAACATCAGCAGGCAGGGGGCGTCACTCTCACTCTCTTTTTTGGGCTCTTTCTGTCCTTTGCACTCTCTCACTCTCACTTTTGCATGTCCTCTCACTCTCTCTTGTATGCTTTCACTCACTCTTTTTCACACTCTCTCACTCTTTTGCGCGTTCTCTCACTCTCTTGCACGCTTTAACTCACTCTCTCAGTCTTTGCATGGCCTCTCACTCTCTTTCTCACTCTTTTGCATGCTCTTTCTCACTCTTTTGCATGCTCTCTCTCACTCTTTTGGGCTCTTTCTCTTTGTCTCCAAAATGATCCCGGGGGGGGGGGGAGAGATTTGAAGCTGCTCGTCAGCACCACTCTCCGGTACATTTTTCAGATCACGGAAATCATCATGCCAGTGACATCACGTTTTCTCATGCAAGTGTATATCGAAATATCAGAAATGGGTTTAAAACTCATATCATAATCAATAGTTTGACATCCATTGTCCATCTTTTCTGTCGTCATCATGCATCTGTTGTACCACAAACACCATCTTCAGGCAGGGAGCGTCATTGCATCAATATTTGAGAAGCCTCCGAAGATGCACGCGAATCTCAATTCGAATCAGTGTGTAGAAACTCTGAAAAGGTTAAAGTTGTACTTACACTTCGAAATCTTTCTGTCCTTGACAGGGAATCTCGCCTTGATTCTGCAGGTCACAGTTCCCAGGCACCAGACATAGGCGGGTTCAGCAAGGACCGTGCAGTGCTTATCGAGCTCAGGCGGACCCATCAAACGGTTTCCTACAGAACACTTGGTCACTCTTGAACAGTTGCATGTAACTGTTAGACAAAAAACAAAACAAAACATGGACGTACCTCGATACTCAGAACCGTTGAGCCGCCCATTGTGGATTTGCAGAGCACACCCAAAGTCAATGAGCTTCAACTCTAATTGCTCCGTCACCAGAATGTTACCCAGGTGGAGGTCCCCGTGGAACACGTCGCAGTTGAAGCAGTGTATGACGGCATCAAGCAGCTGCTTCATCAAGTGGCGAACTATATCTTCAGTTAAGACTTTAGAATCCCTGAGGTAGTTAGAAAAGGTCTTGCATGGCCCAGGGTACTCCATGAAGATGAGGAAGCCAGTGTCATTCTCGATCCAGTCGTACATATGAGCGATGTTGGGGCAGGAGTTGCCCAACTTACGCAGCATGGCCACTTCTACCAG
Organism: Danionella cerebrum; assembly: GCA_007224835.1. Taxonomy (NCBI): domain Eukaryota; kingdom Metazoa; phylum Chordata; class Actinopteri; order Cypriniformes; family Danionidae; genus Danionella; species Danionella cerebrum. Next base: position 69,828 of record SRMA01024188.1, read on the forward strand.
CAAACGATGGCGTTCTCCGTCCTAGAGAAAAACCGTTGTGAAGACCACCGGGGTTATTTCTGAGACGTTTCTGCAACAAAAGAGCCACCAGACACAAAGGATACTCACCACTTTAATGAAACGCTCAAAGCCGTGCTTGAAAATGCACTTTACGGCGGCCTGTAGAAGGAAATGACGAAAGGTTTAGTTATGGAACAGAGTACAGAAAAGAAACATCTGTCCATTGGGAGCAGATTGGTGCTCGCGATCAGAAAAGTTCTTTACCTCCTTGTCTTCATCGTTTACGAGAGACGCCTTATAGACGATTCCAAAGGCTCCTCGTCCAATCGGGGATATGATATTATAGCCAAACTCTGAAGATCAGAATAAAATGGAAATGCATGAGATTTCATGTTAAAGAATCCTTTTTTCAATACATTGCAAGCTTTAAAAAGTAGAAAGTGTTAGCCAGCAGCAATAAAAGGCATTAGAGCATATCTGAAATATAGTTTAGAAATATATTTGGATTAAACTGTAAAAAAACAAATAGTGGTGTGTGTGATTCATTCTGAAACCTTTCTGCATTTAAAAAAAATACAAATTTTAGTATGGTGTTCTGAAAATTATCGTTTCACTGTGAAAAATGAAAAAAAAAAGAAGTTACATTTAACTACAAAACATCAGATAATCGTAGAATTTACAGTGAACAACTGTTATTAGTTTTATAGAGCATGACCTTCAATCTAACAGTCAAAAACATGAAAATACGGTTTATTGCTGCAAATTTTACAATATACTGTACAAGTTAATACAGAAAATATATAAAATTTAGGTGCAAAAATGTTTTTTTTGTTTGTTTAAGAAACCCACATGAAAACCCACGAGATAACAAAATGTTAAAATCATGTGTTTTTGTAATCTGTTCATATTGGAAATGTATAAATGCTCCAATAATATTGAAAAATAGCGTTTAGTGACAATAATATGAAATAAATATCTGTCTGCTTTGTGAAATAATTAAAGGTTTTACCCTTATTATTTCAACAAACTATAAATTATAGTTTTCAATAAATTCAATATCAATAAATTATACACTGCTTAGAGCTGTAAAAAATATAGTAATGAACCGTAATTATTACAATAAACACCTTTAGACTACACAATTATGAACCGTAAATATAATTATTTAAACGCTGAAATTTGTTACCTGTAAAACCCTGTCTGTAGTTTTTTTTAAAGCAAAATAATTGTTATTTTTACAGCTATAATCGGTAAAATTTACAGTACAGCGGATGCAATCCCGTTAAAAAATGTGACGGTTGTAGAAGTGTTTCACTAAAGATTCAATGACTCACTTGAAGACAGACGCCACATATCCTGAGTGGTGCGGTCGTAGTGTGCCATTTCGCGGTCTACGAAAAGGTTTGTTACTTTCTGGTGCAATGTCTTGAAGATTGAAGACAGAGATTTCTTCAGGCTCCACTCCCAGATGTTTCCTGAAACAGATATTTGGTTTCATAAAGATCCGGTGGTAATGGACGTGTCTGGAACGGAATCAAGCACCGACTCACTGTTGTTGTCGTTGTCAAAGACAAGTGGGAACATGGAGGGACCCGGAACAGCTGCATCATTTTCACGAGGCTGGTTGGATGGACCCGCCATGGCTACACTGGGTCCAGGTATGCGGAAGTCTGGATCATTGATCAGGGCATGCGCAGGTTCTGTTTTTCCAGTATAACAGTCCAAGGAGACATCATGGAGAGATTCCGAAACGTTCTCTCGGTCGGAACTATGAAAAGAGGACTTCAGAGCCTTCCAGATCCTCTTGAAAAAACAAGCGCCTTTCTCTGACGACCTCTTTTTCCTGGAAGATTTTTCTGAAATAAAGAAATTGAGTTAACATGCTATAAAATAATACAACTTTTTAAAAAGGAAATACTCCAGCTTTGTTGTTACCAAATCATAAAGAACCACAGACTCACTGTTACTGGAGGTTTCTTGGCTCTGGAGACACTCCAAATTGAAGTCAGTGATTATCTTGGAGGGTCCAGGAACAGCCCTAACATCTTCCAAAGTCTCTACATCTTGTCCAAAGTCAGTGGGGATCTTGGAAGGTCCAGGAACAGCCTCAACATCTTGTCCAAAGTCAGTGGGGATCTTGGAAGGTCCAGGAACAGCCTCAACATCTTGTCCAAAGTCAGTGGGGATCTTGGAGGGTCCAGGAACAGCCCCAACATCGTTCAAAGTCTCCTCATCTTGTGGAAAGGCAGTTGGGAACTTGGACAGACTTGGAACAGCCTCAACATCTTCATGAGACTGGTGGGATGGACCTGCTACAGCTACACTGGGTCCAGGTTGGTGACAGTCTGGATCATTGATCTGCCCCGGCAGACAGAACACTGGATCTGTTTTTGATGAGCGCAGGACCGGAACAATATCTAGAACTGAGTCAGAATCATCGTCGCCTGACTTCAACTCAATCTCAACCACTTTCTCTTGGTTGAAAGAATGAAAAGGTGACCTCATGCCCTTGCAAAACCTCTTGAAAAAAGAAGAGCCTTTCCATGACATCCTCCTTTTCCCTGTTTTTTCTGAATAAAAGAAGAGAATTTGATTTAAAAACCCTGCAATATGTATAATTTTATGCAACGATAAATATATGACTAGTTTATGTATTTTAATTGCTAAAGTAGCATCTACTTTTTAGATTTTACCAATTTAAGCATATAATCATAAAGCAACTTACATAATAAATAATAAACCACATTATTGTTTACCTGGGTAAAATATCTCTGTTAGATGCTAACATACTGCATCCATCACAATGGACCTTAAAGACGATTCAGTCAATTTAAAGCCAATTTACCAAGCACTCAACATTTTCAGTAGTTGTATTCATATTTATGTCACTTTTTTTTGTTTTATGTGCGATTAATTATGGCCTTTTACCCGATGTTCACCAAAACTGACAAACAAATTGTTTATTGTTGTTAACAATAAACAGTTAACAACTGTTTATTTTGTTTATACCTTTAAACTTTGACAAAAAAACAATACTTTACCATTTTTACGAAAACTGGAAACATTTCAAGTCTAAAGAAGTTAGTCTTGTGTTTATTAGAGGGGTATATTGAAGAAAATAGTTTTTTTGACTTAAATTAACAGTATGTGAAAAATTAGAAACCTTTTTGAGAAAACTAGGTTTGTCTAAACCCGTTTAGACTTTGCTTCCATTCAAATAAACGTTACATTTGCAAAAAATTTCACTAAAATAAAAGCCTGTTTCCCCATTAGATGCATGTCAATAATTGAAATATTATAAATGTATGTTGTGAACGCAAAAGAATAAGAAAAATGTAGTTGTCGATTTATTCGCATATGGACTGTACATAAAGAGCATAGACGACGTTTTCGTGTGTAGTTTACTATACAGCAGTTTATCCACCGATGAAATACTTGTGAAATGTGTATTTTATTCGGAGTATTTTAAGCGCGTCGTATGGACCAAAAATTGCATTTGATGTTTAGAAACAATTAAGGCCTGAAAGGGTTAAATACATCATCGATGCTGTTTTCCTGTTTAAACTTTGTTTATAGACCGTGCTTTAGTCCAAATTTCAACTTTGCAAGACTAAGTAGTAAAAAAGCGTATAGAAACGGAGCCGCTGTTGAGTTCCTATTTACTTTTATCTCACCTTTTGAGCCTTTCTCCATGATCGCTGCAGGTGAAGTCACTCGGTGCTGAGCAGAATCCACCGTTATCTCAACAAACTAGCCTTTTTAGACAGAAATAAATCAAGTTTGATACAGAGAAAAACAACGTCTTAAAGAACCTTCTGTGCTCTCTGGGATGTCTTCTTCTGTTACGTCACAGAATTCTAACATTGACATCATTTTGTTTGTAAGAATACAAAGACCACGTGACCACGCCGTAACGCTCGCACGAGCGCGCAGCGTCTCTCAATGTTATATTTGAAAATAAGCTATTTTTGCTTATTATTACTTTTTAAAATTTATTTTAAAGTTTGTCCGCTATTAATTTGGTACGATATAAAAACACTTTCCAAATAAATAAAATAAATTGTTAAAAAAAAGTTCACGGTGTTGCCGTGATGGCGGAAGTTGCTGTTTAAACCCCGCGAAAAACGGATGACCCGAGTAAACTTGATTAATTTAAACAATTTATCTAACTTTTATATGGTTTATGGATTTTTACGTACATCGTGGCTGTTAAATCACTCAGGCACTAGTAGTTAATGAGGTTTCTTTTTTATAAAGTCGGAGGCACTTTAATCATTTTTAAGTGTTTGATCTCCATTTCTAGTACACCTCCAGTTTTTTTATTCTTACACAATAATTCCACAATAAATCTGAAATACAACTGAGAACAGTTAATTTGTTTTAAGATCTAAAGTATTAAGAGAAAATAAAATGTAGAAATTTATGAGGACATCAAGCAAATCTTCTCTTACAGTTTTTCTCGATTGGTTTGGCTCATTTCTTGAAACCGAGATGACATTCTCAAAATAACATGGACAAATCTCCAAACCACCTTGCAATTGTTCACAACAGAATGTCATTTTTCATTGGTTTTATCAAATTGCAAATGCTTTAGTACATATCTCAAGTGACTCTGTGCTTTTTTTCTAATGATTATGTACAAGTAGCTACAGTTAGCACAATGAGCCCACATTTAGCACAATTTCCAAATAAATAGATCTTGCTGATCTAAACAGATTAGTTTATTTTTCAGTGAAATGGTTACTCTCTCCAAAACATATCAGCATGGTTTCATTGTGTAAGTCATCATATGCACAATTGTCTGTTCAACTGTCAAAATTAGTCAATGTCATATCAAAAAAGATATAATACCATGAAAGAATTTCTTGGAACATTTGATAAATTTATGACAGTACTTGACAATCAATCAGGTGAAATTAGAACTAACGAAGGAGCAGTTTCCCACATCTCAGATGACCAATCAAACAGTTTGTTTACAGTTTTTCTCGATTGGTTTGGCTCATTTTTTGAAACCGAGATGACATTCTCAAAATAGCTTGGACAAATCTCCAAACCACCTTGCAATTGTTCACAACTAACGAAGGAGCAGTTTCCCACATCTCAGATGACCAATCAAACAGTTTGTTTAGTTACCTGACAGGTGTAACAGAGAGCAGCGCGTCGATGGCCAGGAGGATGAGGATGGTGGCCAGAAAAGAGAGGGTGACAATGGCGACCACTGAAAATATTACTGTAAATATAGTTCTGAAACTTTATTTACAGTATGGTAGGCTAGAGTTTTTTTTGTTTGTGTTTATAACTGTTCACATTTACAGAATCCTGTATATGTTTTCTTTTCACAGTATGTTCTCTAATGTTAACATTTCTTTGTACAAATGAAAATGTTTACAGTTTCCTTGAGTATGAGTGGTTTATTGGAGGCTGATTTTACTGTAAAATCTTTTAGTTTTATTCATAGTGGTATTCTGTTACTTCTGTCAGTGACAAAACGTCTAAGCATTTTGACTTGCAGTGCTTAAACAATGCCAAAGGTATAATGCATTTTGGGGGCATTGACTATTTATATGAGAAGGATGTTTAGTTTTGACACATGGATAAACTGTTTTGGGAGAGATATGAGCTTTTGCAGGGGATCCATGGTGTTGTGCTAAACCATCCAGGTTATTTTGACAAAAGCACTATATGAATGCACATGTACCAAGGCAATTGAGAAGGATCTGTGCTATTTTGACTCTACTGACCTTTTATATGGGAAAGGAATCTGCTTTTGAAGCATGGAGGAAGAGTTTGGGGAAAAATATTTCATTTTGCTAGTGAGCTATAATGTTGAGCAGAACTGTAAGACTGTTTGGCCAAATGACCTTATGGTTTTGAGAATGTCATCTCGGTTTCAAGAAATGAGCCAAACCAATCGAGAAAAACTGTAACAATATACAATGTTCCAAAAATTTATAATTATTTATTTGTTTGCGAGCAATCTGCCCTTTCTGGTTTTCTACAGGAACCACTCCTGGCTCATGCTTGCTGATGCAAGTGGAATAATGAGTACATTAAAGTGTTTGTCTTTGTTTGGAATTCTTGTTTCCTATTGGCTTACTACCATACCACACTACCACTAATTAGTCAACTCTAAAATAACCATTAATAATACTGAATTTAGTTATAACTCTAAAGAAATTACCATTGACAAGCCAGTTACAACGCATAACTCTTAAATAACCATCAATAAATATTGTATACTGTGAAAATACTGTAAAAACGAACAAAAAAACCAACGCCTCAATTTCTTTTCAGAACACTTTTAATATAGAACATTGTATTTACAAATATTTCACATATGACACTATGTAGTTAAGAGCCTCCCCTGCCCACCCCCAGATGTTCATATTTGACAATGTTCAACATAAATAATTCAACAGCATTTTCTCCCTCCCATCACACAGAGACAGTATAAACTACAGCAGCACAGCTGACCATCAGTAGCAAAGTGCTGACCTTTTTTTTTTTTTTTTTTTTTTTTTAAATCAAGTACAAAAATACCACCATTTCCGACATAATGTCGGCAGTAATTTTCTAGCTGTTGCGCTAAAACGTACACCGAAGCTAATTTGGCTCACATTCAAAACGGTGGGATTGGTCCTTGATGTCAAGTTGTTTGAGCGATGGCACAGAAAACACTGGAAATATTTAGTAAAAATGACAATTAAGAAGGTCACATTGAAACCAGAACGCATATAAATAACACAATTTTAAAATGGCTAATATGAATTTGCAGGCAACAGCTTTGCGATGATGTTTTAGGTGCTACATGGATTAGCATAATCAATGACTAGCATCATTTATGTTGTTTGCATATTTGTAGAAACTAAATCATTACAAGAAGGGGAACTTAATTTAACTTACATTTAAAAATGTAGCGTAACATGGATTCGGCTATTGTAATTATATTTAAGCTAACGAGTAAGGACGCTAGGCTAATGTGTTCAATTTACCACCACTAGAGCTGGACGATTTTCCATAAAAATGTTGTTTGTTTTTGATTTTTTTTCTCAAAAATAAAAATAGCACCAGAGGCCCTCTATAGGGTTAAAAAAAAATTTAATACATCACTGACAACCCCTTAGTAACCCTACCGTTTTACCTAGCAACCCTCTCTCTTTTTTGGTAAATGATAGAAACAGGGATTGGTTTATATAACATAGTGACACAGGGATTATTATATTATGTCAATAACGCCTCCATTACGACCAGATTGTTTACCATAGCAACCAATTTGGCATATCACTATTTCAGCCAAGGAAAATCAGAGTGGAAAGAGAGTTGGTTTCCTTTACACAGATTGGCATGGGGAACTTTGTATGACATCAATGAGTCCACCATAGCAACCAAAAATCTACCTTGGCAACCAATCCCTTTTGCTTGTGAAAAACATTTAAATGGGCATACATTTTTTCCCTTTAGTTTAAAGTTTAACGACGCAAACCCGAACCATCTTCGCACAACTGAAGAATCTGTGTGTCGGTTTTGTGGCTAACTGTGTAGACCGCACATGAATTACTGAAGGAGAGAGGGGTGTACAGAATGGAAGGGCATACCAAAGTTAAATTAGATTTTTTTTGTAAACAAAAAAAGACATTAAGCACAAATTTTATCGATTAATCGCCCAGCTCTAACACCCATTTAATCTTCAGCAAAGCCAAAAACAAAACCTCAACTTTCGTATGTTTCAAAAACCTGCCGGATGCCTTTTCATTAGCATTAGATGCATTAGCCTTCGATAAACAGAGATTAGCATTTAATAATCGTCTTGTCTCACTACATTAAGAGAATCGTAGAACCATTTCAAGTACTGATGGTACCTCAGGAAACCCAAACACCAGGGTAATGAGATGTGTATCAACTCACTGATAAAAACAATGTGCATTTCATATTTGATTACAGTCGCAGTCAAGGAAAAGGGAAGAGATTTCTAATTTTACATCAACTGTTAAAATAAATAACTAATAAACTGTCGCTAGTTGCAAGGGTTCACGCTGTGGCTCATTTCAGCTTTTGGCACAAAAGCAAAAAGCATTTTTTACTTAACATTATTAACAGTACCTGATGCTTTAAATAAAAGAAAGTCCTCTTAAGTCATTGTTTGTCGCTGTAAAGTGCAATAGTGCTTGTTCGTCAGGAATTCTGTCTTCCAGCAGGGGGCGAGAGACAGTGAGCGAGTGCGGCTTTCACTGGCAGTAGTTGTAAAGTGTAGAGGCATCTCCGAAACGCTGCAAAGTGGATCTTACTCTTCCTTTTCGACAGCAGGTTCAGCCTCGCAGGGTTTTACTAGTTCCTCGTCGTAAACTTTCAGAATTGCTTCACAAACAAAGCGATATTGGCTCTGCAAACCAGCGAAACACAAAGTCATTTGCTAATACAACAATTAGTATTAGAAAAATTAGTTGCTTGGTTAATTACATTGGCTTGTAAACAGTAATAGCATACCCAGCATTATGCGAAAGTATTTGAACCCAGGATTAAGAGGTAAAGATTTATCACTGACTTATAAAGGCCAAATAGAAAAAAGGCAATGAAAATATCTTCCAAGATGAAACATCAAAGAGTTGTTTTATGTTAATCATAGAAACAAATTACAAATTTGCTCCCGTCATGTGCCTTGTCCTTTTTCCCCTCCTCTTTAGCGCCCTCTCCTGTCTCGGTTCTCTCCCTCCGTGCACGTGCACATTCGCACGCATTCCTTTCCGCCTTTGCTTTCCGTTTATCCCTTGTTTCGCCTCCTCACAGATGTTCTTGGTTCTCCTGGAATTCTCCCTCTTTTTTTAAGCAAGATGCTTAGCTTGTCTGTCTGTATGCAGGTCGCCCAGTTTATCTACGCGCTCCTCAGCCATTGCTCTGTGTGTTTCCTTATTTATTAGTTAGCTTTTAGTTTATTCCAGGTTTTCCCCAAGTGGGGTATTTTTGTATGTTTGTTCCTGTGCTTATTATATAGATGATTTATAATTTAAAACATTTGTTTATCTCAGCTCATGCATTTGAGTTCTGTCCCTTTTCATTCCTGACAGTTCCCTAGCAACCATACTGTTTACCCTAGCAACCAAACTTTCTGAACTTAGCGTTGGTAAATTATTAAGACATGGGGGTTAATTTCTATAACTTAAAGTGACAAACAAACAACATTCTATTACATCCCTGACCCCTGCATAGCAACCTGACTGTTTACCATAGCAACTAATTTGGCATATTACTATCTCAGCTAAGAAAGAGACATAGGGTTTGGTTTATTTACTCATATTGGAATGGGGAACTTTGTATGAAGTCAATGACTCCAACATGCAACCAAAAATCTACCTTGGCAACCATTTCATTTGGGGTATTAGACTTTTAAACACCACTTTTACAAGCCAACATCCACCCAAACCCTAACCCATCTTTCCAGCCACTCACAGGGGTCTGGATCATCATGGCACGCTGGTCCCTCATGGTTCTCACTATATCTAATGGATACACCGACTGACCACCCTCTATTAAACACATCGCCGTTTCCATAGTGATGAGCACTCCAGTGCGGCCAATCCCGGCGCTGAAAGACAAAGATGAAGACAAGATAGGTCATGGACATCTTGTGGTCCCTGCTGTCAAAATATAGACGTTAACAGAGCGCTGAATGACTTGACGATTTATGAGTTATAAACTTGTGGCCTATTTAAACCCATGTTCCCTTAACAGCCCTGCCAGTCATAGGCCTCTGGTGTGCATACTTCCTTTAATGCAAAGAGCCTCCATTACATGTTAGGCTTATGTAATATATATGCGGGTTAATTATAGTAAAATAAATAATGGAAACTAAAATCTAACATCTTTAAAAAAATATATGTACAAATTATAGTTAAACCTAGAACCAAACAGACAAAAATGATAGGTTCTAGCAATTTTACATCATCTGTTACTGCCTTACAGCACTTCCTTTTAATTTCTTATATACAATCAGCTTGTGCAAACGTGTGGAGCAGAATGCTAAAGTTAGGAGAAAGCTGCACAGCCCTATATGGGATTTTCAAAAATGGAACAATGAACAAAACAAAAGTATTGTGCTGGAGTATTTAACATCTAATACTCTTTCTATTCTAGCAACTTTATTTTGACACATCAGAATAGCAATGACAGATCTGAACAGCTTTTTTTTTACTAGTAATAAATGAGTTTCGAGATATCTTTAAATATAATCTGCACTAGTCACAGGAAGCTGATCCTATGTGTAGATGTTTTTCTTGCACATCTTTCATTGGTGTGTCATCATTTGTTCTTGAACCTTTTGGAGGATATGTCTATTTTTGGTCTCTACTGACAGATGATGATTTTTTTTGTTTACAGATGACTCTATTTGGAGGTTTAAGTTGAAAATTACAACATACTCAATGTATGAAGCTGTACCAAGCTAAGTATCACAATATGTTTAAAAATGAGGGTTCTACACATATTTATGTTATTTGTGATATTTATGGGACATCCCAGAAAAGGCCAATTGGAGACTCTTTCTAGGGGCCATTTCACAATCGCCCCCTGGTGATGACATTTGAATTAACCTATTGGTTAGAATGATCCGTCGAATAAAAACGGCAGAAGTCAGAGGTCACTTTGAATTCAATATATCTGCAATTTGAACACGTGAAGAGATGCCATATCTCAGGAAGCATTGCAGATTTGATTGTTTGATACTGCAGGTATCAATGAGACCCAATGAGATGCTACAACATTTACACCAAACTGAAGCTCATAGAACTAATCTGATTGGCTGTTTGAAGTATAAGGATCATCACTGCGCCTGCAATAAACCCGATACCCGAGTCAGAGCATTCTTTTCCCATCCTGACCTGCAATGAACCACCACCGGTTCTGCAGTCTCTCCGCGTTTGCTCCGAACTTCTCCGACGAATTTAAGAAAATCTGAGGAATCATCCGGCACGCCATGATCAGGCCACGCCAGGTACTGCATCTGACAAATCTGCCTCTCTTCTGTACTCTGCACAAACATCCAATAAGACCTTAGCGGCAAAAAAATTTAATAAAATCATGAACTTGATGACGCTCCTCACCTCCAGATGTGTGAGCGTCAGATCTCGGAGCAGATACGCAGAGTTTCCTTCCTCGGAGACGCACGAAACTTCGAAACCCCCATACGTGCCGCTGGAGGAAAGATTCGGCCAATACTGATGACACTTCACCTGAAACATACCAAGAATCAGGCATGTGCTCTGGAGTTAGCGTCCATTCTAGAGAAACTGCCGCAGATACCCGGCCACGTTCCACTTGCGTCGTGAGCATCACCAGCAGGGCGGCGCTCTGCTCCCACACCATCTGCCAGAAGTGGGAGCAGGTGACCGGAAGAGGACCTTGACACGCAATGTACCGCCTGACTCCAGCAGCACACGGCAGCTCCATCTGAACACAAACAAACCGCTCATCAAGAGGCAAACCAGACTTCGGTGAAGCTCATCAGCGATGGATGCTCACGTTAATGAAATTAGCGTTGATGTAATCCTCCGCCCCCTTCAGAACGACCCGTGTGCTGTCGTCTGCTCACAAAATATGCAAATCTCAATAAAAGTATTCAGCAGTAACTCATGAAAACATGGGAGGAGTGCGCCCTCACATGGAGAAATGTCCCGGTAGCGGTTTTTGGAGATGTTTTGAGGCAGTCTGGCACAGGACATGGACATCCCGGGACGCTTGCGGTAGAGTTGCTGAGAAACACACACAACATAGAATTACGAACAATCATCGTAGAACACACGAAGCCTTCACTATACAGTTGTGCTCGTAAGTTTACACACCCCAGCAAAGTGTTTCCTGGCCATTTAAAAAGAATAAAGTAATAATAACCACCCGACGCGTGAAGAGCTTTATAACTGTATAACGCACGGCAGAGCGGAGATTATCCCACGTTTCACATAAATGTTTAAATTATTATTAATAGTTATGGCTGTAATAAATGAATGGAATTAAAGTTATTTTGGGATGTGGACTGTTACACCAATGTCCAGCACAGCCCATAACTTTACAGTTTGAACAGCTACTCTGCATCTGATATGTTAAATTTATATTGTGTAATTTTGTTATTAGCATATAGCTACAACATGAGGGAAAACATTGTTGACGTTCGCGCTAATCGCGTGACACAATCAACATTTATGTTCAAGATTCTACATGTATCATTTTAAATCTGGTTTATTGACGGGAAGCAGCTGATTCTGCTGCTGGGTCTGTGTCGGAATGCTCTTTATTCCCTCCCGCGTTTGTGAAAGTGGGTGATGTCGGTTGTTGGTGAGTTCGGATACTGACTCTTGGCGTTCAATGAGTGCCTGTCTTTTTGAAGCCTAACCTTAGAGATGCCACATTTGTCCAAAATCCACTAAACCAGTCCAATATCTCAGCACACAGATGGTAAATCAACTAGATAGTTGCTGCTGAAGTGATGTTTTAGCCGGTGATCCCTGCACCATAGTGCCTTAAAATGGCGGAGGAGCGCAATTATGCACAGAGTGAATAAACTGACACCTGTGTGTTATTCGAAATGGATCAACATCTGCCAGCCAATCAGAATCGAGTATTCAGACAGATCATGGCATAACTCTTTTAAAATCATAACGACAACTGAAACTTTGCCAATGACCGCTGGTCAAAAGTTTTGATCAGTAATATTGTGTATTTCCACTTTAACATCAACAACCGCCTGAAGTCTCTTGAGGTAGTTGTCGATGAGGTTCTTTATCTTCTCTGTTGGTAAAGCAGAACACTCTTGTAAATTCTTGTATGAACGGCACATTTGAGAACCGAGAGACTCAATCATATTAAGGTCAGGTGACTGAGATCCACTGCAGAACCTTCTCTTTGTTCTGGTGGAGCCGATCACGAGGGACTGGTGTTTTGGATCGTTGTCGTGTTGGAATGTTCAGTAACGTCCCATGAGCTGCTTCCTGGCGGATGATGCACATTTTCCTTCAGGATCCTTCTTCACACCAAGTTTCCAGTGACTCTGGAGCTCAAACATCCCCAAAACATGAGTGACCCGCCTCCGTGCTCCACAGTGGGGATGGTGTTTGTGTCGACTCATCTACAAATGTGGAGTTGTGGCCAAAAAGTAAAATTTTGTTCTCATCTCATCAAAGTGTCGGAGTTGAGCTGGCGGATCGTAAGCGGCTGCTTTTTGGCATTTGTGTAGTGATGGCTTTCTTCTGGCAACTCCACCATGGAACCCATCGTTCTTCAAACATCTCCATATTGTTCTCCTTGAAGCAGCTACGAAGAATTTCAGCTGAAGTTATTTGTAGGTTTTTCTTTGCATCCCTTACATTTTTCTGGCAGTTGTAGCAGGACTTTTTTTCGTTTCACCAGAATCCCTCACCTTCCGCTTCTTAACCAGATTCTGAACTCGACTGATTCCCTTGGAGATCTTTTATATCCCTTTCCTGTTTTGTTAAGTTCACCGCATATTTCCTGTAGATCCTTCGATTTGCTTTCAGAAACACCGGCGCATCACCGGATGAAAGAGGCTAGGGTCTATTAGGAGCCAGAAACACAGACACCATTTCTGCATTGATTCCAAGCACACAGGTCAAGGTGAGGATGGGTAGGTACCAGCCCCTTGAACCCTCTGTCTCAGTTTTTGTCCCCAAATCATCCGGGTGTTGCAAACTTTTGATCATTGGGAAAGTTTCTGTTGTCATTACGATTTAAAAACAAAGTTTTTGACAGAAAACATGTTATGGTTCGTATTTTCAGAAAAACAATCAAGAAATCCGAAAATCCGCCTAAACTTATGAGCTCAACCGTAGATTTTTAAACAACATTTGTCTCATACATCAAACTGAGTGAGTGCGGAGCCGCTGGAGAGGCCTTCTCGCAGGAGACTGATGGAAGATCTCAAGCTGTCCTCTTGCGAGTGAGTCTGCTCCAGTGAAGACGACTCCGTAGCGCACAGGAACTCCGCCTCCAGCTCCAGCTTCTCCTGATCCTCGTCGACGTCATAGATGGCTGCAGGGAGATGTGCGCTTTATCAGTGCCTTCCATTCTTAGTAGCACATTAGATTGTTTCAGGCACACCCACACATGATCAGAGCGTACCATTGGGCCTGACGAGCAGGATAAGCTCTCCTGATTGGTCCTCACAGCTGGCCTTGATTAGCAAAACCACGTCATCGTGTGTGTGCTCTGCAATGTCTCGCCCGTTGATTAGCACCACCTGATCACCCTCGTTAAGCCGAGGTACACACATGTCCGCCTGAAGAGAACAGAGATGTAAATAAATGACATTTTATCTGCTTTCAATAGGATTTTTGGATTTGACTTTCTAGAGCAAAACTGGTCACATGACGCATAATTAATGAGCTCTAGTACCGGTGTTCCTGGAGCCACTCGAGACACTATGATGGGCATCCGCTGATCAGCGCCTCCCTGTGGAGGGACACAGAATATTTTAAAATAAATATAGTTTTTTTTTTATGAAATTTATTTGAAATAATTAAACTTAATTCACACACAATTAATGCTTTTAACTTTATAAAAAATATTATATTAAATATTATTATAGATGTAATTTATTTAACAGCAAATGTAACTTTTAAATTACAACAAAGTTGACCAAAGTGCTGTACAGAATCAATATCTTTAAAAAAACACTTTTTGGAAATACATAGATAACATGAAAAAATAAACATAATTCTATTTTTAAATATTTACTAAAATATGTAAATAAAAAGACGATAAAACATTAGGACTATATATGTTTGGCAAAATAAAAGATTGGTACTTATACTTGTGTACATTGATGCATTTTTTTTTCATAAAAAATATTAACAAATTTACAAAATTAGGATGCAAATTGAAAAAATTGCATAATTTGTATTTGTTTCACCATAGAAACTATTATAATAAAGATAACATTTTCTTAAATAAATAACTACAAAAATGTGTAAATGTTGCAAAGTTCAAAATTTAAAGATTTAGTGTTTTGGTTAAATAAATGCAAATATATTTTAGAATTATGTATTCTTTATATATTAATCAGCCAATTATATTATTGCATCGAATTTGTTATTCTATGAATGTTTAGTGATTTAACATCTGGGAATTGAGCTTGAAAGAAAGCCAAAGTACACAAAAAAGTGTGAAATAAATAATTAACAAATAATTCAACATATTTAAAAAAAATATGAATTAAGATTAATTTGTAATAATACATTTAAACACATATTTAACAAAATTTCAATATAAAATCAAAAACATACAATTATTATTAGTATTATTACTCTACACTGTGTATGTATGATAACACAATTTTCTCATAAAACATTTTCTTGGATAAAGTTTTATAAAAACAATGGAATAAAAATGTAGATATAATTTATACAAATGTATCTACAATGATAAATGTGCAGTTATGTCTGAAAGGGTGATTTATGATTAGCAATGGTATTTAAATAAAATAAAATAAACCTTAACGTTGAATCCAAACCGTCCGTTTTCATCCGGCCTCATTTTAATCAGAACCAGATTATCATGAGGAACGGCTCCGTTCTGTGAGGAAACATGACTTACAATCAGTAAAACAGAAACTAAATATAAAAATGTGTTATAAATAAAAGGATGGTTACAAATTGGAACGTGTCAGACTTTTGTTAAACCTATTTTTGTTCATATTTAGGCCTGGATTTTAAGAAATTCTAACACTTCTAAAGCAAGAACTGAAACTCTAGGTCATTAAAATTATTTTTTTTAAATTTCATGTAAAAAAAAAACTGACAATCTCAGCTAGGTTTTTGGGAAAAAAATGACTTATTTAGAATTGAAGCTGGAACAATAGTGTAAAAAATATTTGCAAGGTTGCAGTGAGTTCAATCACCATGCTCTTCCCCGAGGCCGCAGGGATGTCGCAGAACTCTGTGAGATGTTCGTGATCTTCGAGCTCATGCTGAGACTCAGATCTGCCGTTGTGATTCAGAGTTTCTTTTCTTGACTGTTTCGGAGGCAAAGCTGGAGGCTGCTCTTCTGTCGTTACATCGGGAGACCTGGAATTAGATAAAGACATGACTGCAATCAAAGTGGAGCAAATCCTCGCGTGTGGGATGCTTTAAAGGGGTCCTGAAGATGATGGAACAACAAAAACTACTCGAAAATATGTCCAATTATTTACGAAACCACTTTTATTAAAGCCAGCTTTTGTAATAAGTGAGTTAGATGCATAGATAGGGCCACGCCCCCTCTGTGGCCAAGTAAAGCTCTGCCTTCAGAGTCACAAAGGAAGCAAATAAAGCTAAAATCAGCTTCTAAAATACTGGCAGAAACTTGAGGCTGATCCAGTAAATGCTTTGTTTACTGATGCCTTGTGAAGGATATTGCGCATTTGATGCATTTTCTTCAGATTTGTGGTCGGACTCAAGCTCATAAATCTTTACATGATTCAAATCTAATGAGCTTTCTTGTTTAGCACTGTGCATAAATGACTGCAAAGCACTGTACAATGGACTCCCTAAATAGTCAATCTCCAGGCTCTGGCTTGTATAGGGGCTAGTTCATAGGGGCAAAGAAGTATGAGCATATCACACCAGTACTGTCTTCTGTACACTGGCTCCTTTAGAATTATGATTGTATTAATTTATAAATGGATGAGGGTCTGCTGTTCTATGATGTTGCTAGAGACAGTCCCCCGAATCATCTTTAAGTTTAGATCGTTTTCTGTTGAAGCCCCTCAAATATCAGGTTACCTTCAAATATCTGCCTCCCAGCTCTTTTTACCCAGATATTTGTAATTGGAATTACTTTTTGTGATGTTTCTCATGCAAATTTTAAAATTGTATTCAAAGATTGACAGCAAAATATGGAAAATCAGAGATTATGAGATCGGCAGGAAGGAACTGAATGCTACGGTAGTTCACATTTCATTCCAATGGAAACTAGTGCAATGTTCAGCAAAACCAATACAAAGACCTGTGCCAATGAAACAAACCACAAAACCTAGAGCAAATTTCCCCAGTTCAAACACTCACTGGTTTTCAGAGTGAGAGATGTGTGCGAGCAGTGTTCAACCACAGTTTTAATAAACCTCAGCCTGCAAGAGTCTAATGCACTGAGCTAAAATAAGAAAAAACTTCACAGCGGAAACTTTGATGATTCAAAGCGTGTCAGTCCAGACCATGTGCTAAAAATGCAGCGGCACACAGATTAAAATCCTAAAATGGCATGCTTTATCACACACATATGGCTCCATATGTGAATTCTTTCATGGTAACATTGACTGAGCAAACTGTACAATCAATAAATGTTAACAAGGGAAGCAACTTTTTTTTTTCATTTTTCTTTGTTTAACACCCAAGTTAAATGTAAGAGTTTGAGCGTAAACACTTAAATTATTCCCTTTAAAAGCCATAAGATAACAACGAAGACTACCATTAACCATTTTATAAATCAGAGAATGCATTATTTATGGTAACCAGCTTCTTTGATTGAGCTCTTCTCCTCGCTTATGTCCCCATGCCACGCCCCCTTCATTGCAAACATCTGCAAACAGTCAGAACTTAGCATCACACCTGCCTGGAGTGCTGCTAACGTGCACAATCTGAAAATGATGGCTATGTGAGATGTCATCTATAATTATAACTGTAAGCTTTATTTATAACGTTTTAACCAATCAAGTTGATCTTGAGTTTAAAACCATTATAGCAAGGACACTTTCACAGATAATTGATTACCAATGAACAATAACTGAACTCACGGTGTGGAGTCCAGGCTGATACTGTTGGCCTGCGTGGAGGATGCTGACTTGTGATTAGTGAAGGTCTGGCATGGTGAGTCATCAATTACATGATCAACCAGGTGACCAATGGAGGAGGGCCTGACTCTCGTGCCCTCAGTGGCAAACACAGAGTTGCTGCTAAACATGAAAAAAAAAGTCAGAAAGATTTAATTTTAAACATGCTTTGAAAGATTCAGAAACCGATATATTTGCGACAAACTGATGCAGACATAAACACTGGAGAGCAGACTATAATCTTAAATGTTAACAACCGCCAATAAAGCAAAATTTGTTTGATTTTACATATTGATAATTGATGGCTCCTTAAATTTGGAAACCGATATATTTTGGAGAAAAGATGGACACTCATGCAGCCAAATTCACAAGAGAGCAGACTACAATCTTAAACTTTAACAGCTGTCAATAAAGCAACATTTGTTTGATTTCACATCAAGAAATCTAAATTGTGGCTGATATTGACAACAGGTAACCCCTTGACTTTGTCACCGATATATCTGCAGAAAACATGGATATTGATGCAGACATATACAATGGAAAGACTTTAATCTTAAAAGTCAACTCCCGCTAACAAAGCAAAATTGGTTTGATTTCACTGAAATCAGCAACAATTTCAAATCTGAATTGTAGCTAATATTGAGAACCGATAATTTCTTGAGTGTGAAAACCGATATATTTGTAGAAAACATGGAAACCGATATGGAAATGTAGAATGGAGAGCAGACTATAATCTTAAAAGTCAACACCCGATAATAAAGCAAAATTTGTTAGATCAAATTTTTCACATCAATAAATCGAAATCTAAACTTTGAATTTGGAAACCGATCTATTTGTAGAAAAGGTGTATACTCATGCAGCCATATCCACCGGAGAGCAGACTACAATGTTAAACATTAACAGCTGTCAATAAAGCAACATTTTTTTTATTTTACATAAAGAAATCAAAATTGTGCCCAATACTGATGACCTGTAACTCCTTGACTTTAAAAACTGATATATTTGCAGAAAATGTGGATATTGTTGCAGCCATATACACTTTTAGCGGTGTGCAAACTTTATTGTGTATCAAATCATCAAAAATGAACAATATATAAATACTGCTTCATTTATTTAGAACATCATCAAAATAATTTATTTTTATCATAGTATTAATCACTCTAAATATACTAACTGATTGGGTGAGTCAGGCGGAGATCTGTTGGGAAGGCTCTGAGTCTCCAGTCGGTCGTCAGAGAGTGAATTCCTACTGACCGTCTCCCAGTCCAAACCACTCATCAGTCTCCGGATCAGAGGTTTACTTGGTGACCTGAAAGAATAACCAGATGAGATAATTCCTCCCGGCATTCATAGAAAATTAAACGCAGTGGAGGGAAGTTATGCACATCTACAGATACAATCTTAAAATCAATTCAGACCTTCGTCCTAAAGGGTGATGAGTAGAATCTGCGCAGTCCATCTATGGTTATATTCATAGCATCCTTAGCATAGCATACATCATTTATTCCAATTCAACCAGTAGCATAGGGATTGAGAATTGATACAATTATGTACAAAAGTTTTATCACCCCTGTAAACGTACAAAAAACTACTTCCATCAGGATAACACACCATCAAAAGATGGTCATGGACGTGGTCAGCAAAAAGATCAGCAGTTTCTGAAATACTCAGACAAAACCGCCTGGCAACCATAGCATGTTCAAAGTTTCTTAAATCCCCTTCTTCCCCGTTCTGATGCTCAGTTTGAACTGCAGCAGATCGTTTTCACCATGTCAACAAACTTTGTGTTGCTTCCCCCTGATTGGCTGAAATATGTGTCTGTGAGCTGTTGGACAGGTGTACCTACTACTAAAGTGGCCGGTGAGAGTTTATTGAACTGTTGAAGTTCTTGTAAAAACTAAAAATCAGCAAAAAAAAAAAAAAAGGTTGAATAACTTCAGAGAATCTTCTTCAATATAATTTAAAAAAAAATTATTTGTAATAAATAAACAAAGCCCTGAGTCCCTGCTTCTTTCTTACATTTTCAGCACAGTTGCTCAAAAAAAACTGGTAAAAATGTAAATATACACAACATTTCTATAAAAATGGACACCAAAAGATCTCATATTTAACACATATATTTGTTTTACATAACTTTTTTTCCCAAATACATCTTTCCCGCACACAAAAAAACTAAATAAAACAGAAATTAATACCTCCTGGAAGTTCGGTGAAACATAAAATACAGTTTGAGTTTCAGCCTCAGCATCTTCTCACACAAGCCGTGCTAGCGACAGTGTTCTCAAAAACATATGCACGGGATGCGCCTCCCTGCAACACTTCCTGTGTCTGGGTGTCGTTCGCACAAGTTGTGACCACACACTCTTTACAACACACAGATGAAGACGGCAAATCCCTAATTTAATGCTCAACACTTGTGAGCAAATATTAACTATTTTTCTAGTTGATCAAATACTTATTTTGTTATTTCAAGGTGTATCTGGGATGATCTCACCAAGAAAACATGTTAAATTAATCCTGCAGTGAATTAAAAATGATACATTGATGGAACATTTGCATGAACAAATAAAGTTTTATAAAAGCAAAACAAAATAACAGGAAACAGTGAAGACGGGAAACAGCGTTACCTTGCAAAAACTCGGTTCTTGTTCCCTCTTTCTTTTCCGTACTGCACCGACTGCGCCTCTGTTCTTCCACTGTACACAAATGTCAGATTTTATTACAGGTTATTAATTTTTACCCAGACCGGCCCACACCTGGTGCAATAATAACTTTAATATCTTAGAAAAATACTAATCTGACGACTGAATATGGCATTGTGGGGTTTGGACCCAGTGATATCTGCTCGCAGGTACTTTCTAACTGATCTCAAGGGTGCTGCAGTGACAACCAACAAAAAAAAAGTTCAACAGAGCGTTTTATTCATTGTAGAGCTGGATTTCCCCTGAGACGTTGCTGTTGTTATAAGAAGGTTATGTCATTATGGTCGGGTTCCTCTAGAGGGCGTCAGAGGCTCCATTTTCCAATTGCTCACAAAATACACTCCTGCTTGCAAATACAGTTTTTATTCGCAAAGCAAACCTTTACTGCAACATCTTGGAAAGCTCAATTTAATATAAAAAATGTTAATCAACAATAAAATACCAAGAGTTTGTTTAAGGTAGAAAATTTTAAATTAAGATACTTACAATAATGTTAACAGTTCTGTTATATTTTTAATATTTTAAAACATAAAAGAACACAGATTTTAGCTGTAATATTATTTAATAAAGTTTGTTTTATGTAGACATATTTTTAACGAGACAAGCATGAATCTAAACTTTGTTGATTTGAAATCTTTAACAACATATATATATATATATATATATATTTAATAAAATCAATACCTCATAGAATTGTAATTTTTCATCATTTCCTAAATTGATTGATCAACTTTTAATACTTTTGTAAGACTCCGTAAACACTTTTCTAGACCCAAAAGAAAAACAACATGCACACTGCCATTTGGTCAGCAAGTGCAAACAGGAAGGAAGTGCAAGGAAAACAGGAAGTGCAAAAAATATCCCCCCCCCCAAAAAAAGTCAATGGTTACAGTCTGCAGCAGACAAAGGTCAAAGTTGCGAATATCGGAAAAATACGTTTTATAAGGTGTCGTGATCCTTGAACAGGCTGAAATATTGCCTTAAGGTGTTTGGACCCCGTGATGTCTGCTTGCGGCTTTATTCCTAACTAATTTCCCCGAGAGGCCAGCAGTGAGAGACGCAGGGCCTCAGTTTACGGTCCTCACTGGAATAAAAGCAACACAGTTTATCTCCAGGTTCTGACCAGTAGCGGAACTTGGAGCCCAGGCTGAAGTAGTGCAGGAAGAGGTTTCTCTCCGGAGGAAGAGCTCGCTCCAGCCTGAAGAAGCTGTGGTGCTCCACGCAGCTCTTCCACAAGCTCTTACACGAGCGGTAGTTCAGCATGTTAAAGCCAAGCAGACTCTCTCGGCTCTCCGTCTGCAACAAAACACACGAAAGAAATCAAGCAAACGAGCCAAAACTGCAAAAAAAATACAATTTATTTCTCTCTTTAAACCCAAGAGTTTCTCAATAATGGACACAGTGATGCATCACTATAAGAGTCTAGCGATCGTAAATAATGTCTATGATGATCAAAGAGGAAAGAATTAAACGAATAACACACCGATTTTATTAAACAACACGATACTTACCGGATCTTTTCTAAGTTGTATAAAAAACTGCTTCGATTTAAAAGATATTTTTACAATTTTAAACCTGAAACACAAGAGAAAAAAAAAAAAACATGAATCAATATTTCTAAACAGATTGTTCAATTAGCTCAAAAAAACAAAAAAGAAACGAGGCTCACCATGGAAAGTGCTCGACTCGAACCCGGTCCTTATACACCGAGATCCCGGCCGACAAGACCCCGATGTGAATCTCCGTGTTACAGTGATCCTGAATCATCGAGAGAGGAGCACAGTCAGGAGGCGGTTTCCATGGCAACAGACACACCGCTTCTTTGCTTCACGCAACGAAAGACGGATGGATCACTCATGGAGGTAACGAAACCAAATAAACTAAAACTAAACTAAAATCACAAATGTGTCGAGATCTTTCTCCGACTAATGCCAGACTCCTGGCTCCGGACCTATGAACGATTACCGGGATCTTCACGAAGCAGAAGTCTGTAAACAAATCCTGTGCTTGTGTCTCCAGATCAAGTCTAAACTACCGAATTTAAAGGCACAAATCAAGCTGTAGAAATATCTGAATTCACGCCATTCTAAGGATGAAAGAGAGGCCAGAAACGTTTATTTTCATCCCCAGATTTCAACATAATTGATGAAACATCTTTCAGTAGTTCCAGGTTTATCATCAATGCCATGCGGCTTTTCCCTCCACTTCGGGTGTCTTTCCACGAAAGTCTCACTTTCCTTGTTGTTTGGAGTTAAGTTGCAACCCGGCTATTGTTTCATTTTGATTTAAAATTTAACGTGTACTTTTCAAAAAGGTTATTCGCATTGATATTTTATTTATTATATATTATTATATATTTTAAAAAAATGTCCTTTAGTTTTAAAAGAACATAAATTGCGAGGTAATTCAAATTAAAATGTGAGAAAATTGGTAACTGTCTTTCAGTTTCTTTTTACTATCCCCAAATCAGTGACATCTAGTGGTGAAAAGAAGTGACCTGGAAGTACAATACCTGTGATATGGCTGGTATTTTTCCAAAATTCTTGCACAATAAAAATGCATGATGCAACAAAAAGTGCTGCTTTTTCACATTGTTTTGAAATGTTTAATTTTCTCTTTGCTTTTTTTTTGATGGAGGGGGGGGGGGGTATGTGATTTTTTTTCTATTTTGTCTCAGCACTTGATTTTAGTAATAAAAGCTGAAAACTGTTCGTTCGTTCTCAATTTTGCAGGTTTTAATTTCAAGTTTTATTGAGGAATTATTCTTTACTGTAATGGAAAAATCTTTGTAAAAAAAGAAGCTGGGATTGTATAAAAAGACGATATCAAACATTGCCACAAAAAAAAAAAAGTAAAGTAATGGCGGCCGTGTGAAAGAAGCGAATATAGATTTTAATTTTAGGAAACTTAATTAAAACTGAAGAAGGGTTTGTTATGGAAAGAATGATAAAAATATGAAATTTCATCCAATTTTTTGGGGCTAGAAATATTGGGAAGGGTGCAAAAGTGAAAAGAACCTTGTTCCTTGTAAACAATCTAAAACAGAGCGGTCCATCACGGCTAAATGAAGATTAGGTGTCACTAGAGCAGGAAGGGATCTCTCTCTCTCTCTCTCTCACCAGTGCATTGTGCAACTCCACGCCATAGAGCTCCAGTGTCCGCGCGGCATTCAAGTAGTTAAACTCTGACTGAGCTGGAGAGAGTCCACTGCAAGAGAGAGAGAGATAGTCAATCCAAGCAGAGACACAAACAAAGAAGCGCACTGTTCCAGAAAACTTTGAGCCTCTGTGTGTGTGTGTGTGTTAATGAAAGAGAGAGAGAGTGGGTGAGAGAATGTGACTGCGCCTGATTGAAAGCTCCGCGTCGTCTGATAATGCGGGTGATTGTGCATGTGTACGAGAGAGAGAGTGCATGTTCTGCTAGTCTCTCGCTCACCCGTGTTCCCGGTGCAGCTTTTCTACCTCCTTCAGGAAGTCCTGCGGAGGGCTGGGGACGAAGCTGAACTCGGAGAGATACCCGGAAACATGCTCAGACTCACTGAAGTCTCCCAGCTCAGCTGAACACACACAGAGAAAGGCTTAGAGAGATTGTGGGATGATAAGAAACATCTGATAAGTGGCGGATAAAAGATTATTCGCAACAGTGATGTTTGAAAGTATCCGCTTTCAAAATAGGCCACTTGCAATACCGCTTATGACCACTCTGGCGCTAGACAGACAATTTTGCAACATAGAGCTCCAGAGGAGAAGACTGTGCATGTTAAGAAGCCCTGATTTATGACACCGGGGTAGAAACTAAAAGCAAAAACAGCTGAAAGCATAAATGCAGTTTTTTTTTAATCGGACAAACGTGGACGCAATAAAACCCCTGGTGGACATGGCCTTAATATTCTCCTCAAGTTTTCATTTAAAATACAGGACACCCTCAATATCACTTCTAATACTCTGTTGAGTAACCAATCAGATCACACTTACACACCCGCTATAACATTTATGACCACTACAGCACTCTGGCGCTAGAGAGTGATTTGAGAGCAGACAGAGCGTTTCATCAACTGCAATCTGGGATGAATAGCCGTACGACGAATAGCAGACGAATGTATTCATTATAAAAAAATTATTAATAACGTCTAGTAGCTGCGTACAAAAATGGGAACCTGCAATTCCACTTATGACCACTGCTCTGGCGCTAGAGAGCAATTTTGCTGCAGATCAAATTATGACACGTTTTGTAAGATTTCTATGAAATCCAATGCTTTACTGGTCTGTGATTACATCAAATATTCACTTCTGCATTTCGTTATTTTTCAGTGTGCTGTTCCAAAATGGCTGCAGAATAAATACTGAATTAACATCAAAGTACTACCTCTGATGGGCAACACACCCCACAAGCTCTCTCTAGGACCTGATCACCATTTACACAACCTCAGATCCTCCTCTACTCTAACTCCTGAATCTCCACGGCCCCTCAAATGTTCCATCGGCTCACATTCACTCAGTCGTGCAGAGACAGCACATTGAAACAGTCTCAACATTCAACGTTTTGAAAGAAACAGGCTCAGAATGGAGGTAAGGTATCCAGGGAAACAATTGGAAACCTGGAACCAGGGAAACTCACTTGGAAAAAAAAGCACTTGCAATACCACTTACGACCACTCCGCACTCTGGTGCTAGAGAGCAATTTAATCTGATTAAGAGTCCATGGACTAAACCATGAACATAAGGGCTAATTGAGAGTAGACAGACTTAGATATTGTTTGTTTCAGTATAAATAGATCGTAGGGTGTATCTGAACACCTTACAAAGAGTCAATTCTGATTAGAATCAGATTTGAACTCTAGTGCCTTATGCTAGTCATTATAACGTTAAAGTTGTTGAAAACCATGTTAAAATGTAAAAGCTGGACACCTACCCTGAACAGCATAGGAAGCCAGAAGGACCGCAGTGTTCTGAGGGCAGGGAAGCCTAGAAGTGAGAGAAACATTGAAATAAATTGTGCTTCACGCAGACTTTGGAGAGAAAAATCTAAATGAACTATAAAAAAATTAATTATTTGTTTACCTGCCGGTCAGAATGTTCTGCTTCAGTTGCAAAAAATACAAATACCTAAAATAACAATAAAACATCACATAATTCACATTCCATTGATAAAAATAAGTTCAATTTGTAAATGATACGTTAAAAAAAAAACTTTTAAAGATCTGACTCCCAATCTGTTATAGCTGCACAGGTCTAAGCACCATCCAACACTAGGTGAGAAACTAATGGGTTTTCAGCATAACACTCACCATAAACTTAGAGTTGGCTATGTTTCGGGTCATTGTTATGCTGAAAATCTGAGCGGTTCATGCAGAGTTAGTAAAACCTGGCGTGTACCTCGTGTACTCTTCCTGTAATTTACTCGGGTCACTCACGAAAAACTTCACTCTCAAACTCAGGTGGTGAGGTTGTCCTTCGGGGGAAAAAAATAAATAAAAATTATCAGAACATTTCACTTCCAGGATATTAAAGAATTAATCCATGAGTGCGTTTAAGTAAACCGGCTTCAGCTTTTATGGGTTGAATGATTTCTCACAGGAAGTGACATCACTAGCACAACATTTTTATGAAGCTGCTGTACCATAAAATCAAATCTGCGAATCAATGGCATGATTTCGTTTTTAACGCGAGTTTTTTGACATCGGACATGTGCAAACGAACACATAAACATGTTACGTGAAAAAAAGAATATTGATTATAGTCTAATATATTATATTGTCTAATTAGATGCAAATAGACATTTGGTTAGTGGCCCAAAAAATGTACTGAGCCAAAACAATGACTATTTTTGACATTGAAGACAGTCTGGCATTGAAAACGGCACTTCGAAAATTGAAATTGTAGTTGTTTGCATGACATTTGTTTTTTTTTAGCGATTATTATTAGTGTTTTGTTCAATGCTAGAATTCATTTTTTAAAATATCACAATTTAAATTTTCAACACAGACATGCCAAAACGTTTTTTTTTTTTCAGCAGTTTTGCATGGGAAGGGGGATTTTTAAGGGGAGGGGCTATCAGAAAATCATTTGCGCATTTGACAGGAAAGTAAATGACGACAGACTACAGATAACTGAACTGAAAACACTGTTCGTCACTGAAAACACCTTTATATTTATCTGATTTTATTGGGTTCTTTCAGGACGGGTGCATTCTGCTTCCAATTGTGTCATTATTCTTCTTTGGGGCGCATGTTAAATTCCATTCAATAGGTCGCTATTTACCACTAAATAAAAAACTTTGTGAAAATTCCAAAAGGTGTGAATTATAGTGGAGCTTTATGTATTAATGGTAAGAATAGCAATATTGTTCAAAAGCTGATTATGTGCACCAAAGTAGTATAAAAACACCAAAAATTAAATAGAAACTAGAAAAAAAAACTCTACTAGTTTTACACAATAGAGGAAACAGCTTTATTTAAACTTGTTACAGTTTAGATGCTCCAGATGGAAACCGAACATCACTTTTCAAACACTAGGAGTTGATTGTATAGACTACGTAAGGCTGTAGCATACACCACAATGAAGAAAACCGCTCTTTGTTATCGGAGGCTTTCATGGTGTGATATGGAAATGCTCTGCAAATGATACAGCACCTTCCCCTAAAACCATCGTAACAGAAGGAAAAACATGTTTTTTGAGCGACAAAATTGTTGGTACCTTGCATTGTTAGGTTTCTGATGCGCTGTAAAACCACATTTACATACTAGACGTAGTTTAAATGGTTTTCAGTAATGTTACTCTGTATTTAATTTCAGGTGAATATTTACAACTGACATTTATGTGTTAAACACGCTTTATCTAATTTGTATGAAACGAGAGAATTATTTAGTCCAAGATAAATTAACAGATTTTTTACGTAAACAAAAGCAATCTGGGTTTACAGTGTGCGGATGTAAACCCACGCATTGAATTCGAGTAAATACACATAATATGTAAAATAAAATAAAAACACCACATACTTTTGAGCTGTTTTCTGATTGGTTTGTTTGGATCCAGCCACCTCTGAAACAAAAACGAACACAACTCATGAATTTTACGTTTTTAAAGAATTGCATTTTACTCATTTTCTCATGAGGTTTCTTTCTTCTGTTGGATACAGATCCAGTAGCCTATGGATTCCAGTCAGAGTCAGGCTCGTCTTCTTCCTCGTATTCAACAGTGATTGCTCTTGCACTTCAGAGACAATTAGTTACTCAAAGAAATCCACTTTTAAGACACGCTGATGGATGGAACTCTATACTCTGAAGGCCTCTACAAACCGATCAAAGTGAGATTCGTATGAATCTTCAGATGTTTCTCAGCAGGGTGCTCTTCGTCTGGGTTGAGGAAATATTGATGCAATGACGCTCCCTGCCTGAAGATGGCGTTTGCGTTAAAACAGATGGACTCCACGCCTCATGGGGAAACAGGAAAGAAGATATTGACGGAAAAGAAACCAAAGAACATATAGAAAAACTAATGAAGGTTTACTCTGTTGGTGGATGAAGGACGTGTGTCGCACTATTTCTTTCCGGTTTCATGTACGAAGTTCGCTCAGGTTCTGACATGCCAGAGCAAAACTCTTTTTCGTTGGCACCACTCGCTTGGTCCGATGTGTGATGTTGCGTTGGTGCCGATGGTTGGTGTGTATTGGCCTTTAGACTTCTACAGCTAGCTCTTACTTTTATGGGATTCAGTTGCCAAGCGTTAGCAGCGTTTTTCACACTATCGAGGTTTTGTGTTCAACAGAAGAAAGGAACTCACAGATGAGAGGATTTCAGACTTCAGCATTTCAATGACCTGAGAATGAACTCCTTGGGTTCAACAGACAGAGCAGAAAAAGCAAATATCTGGCAACCCGTTCTTAACAATATCTCTGAATGCGATATAAAAAGACGACTGGATATCTCTCAAAAAGGTTAAAACTTTATATTAAACAAGTGAATAACACATTTCTGAGTGAAGTATACCTTTACATTTTATTCGAATGCAACCTTAAATATTGAAGCACTCTCTGTTTGTAGCATACAATCGGTTGCCAATGGCAACCATTGATTGACAGCTGTGGTTCTACCTGGTTGTCAGAGGAGTCGTCCGTCAGCTGAAGGCCAAAGTAATCTTGCTCGGTTAATTCCAAGTGTTTAAAGACGACGTCGAGTAAGCTCTGCCCCTGATCCTGCTTCTGTGAGGGAACCATAGAGAGAGAATTTTAAAGTCAAATATGGATAAGCGCATCAAAAAATAAATAAAATATAAAAAATAAACAAAACAACGCATGTAAATGAAGTATGTCATGTTATGTACAGCTGGAAAAATAAGTATTTGACACATCAGCATCAGTACTTTGATATCCAAGTGGGCCAATATGGAATTCGGAGCATCTTGCAAATTCTTCCAAACAAACGTCTTTAAATCTTGAAGGTACCTTGGGGTTGTTCTTTTATGAACTTTGATCTTCAGTCCTCTTCATAGATTTTCCATGGGATCTAGGTCGGGTGATTGATGAGGTCATTCAAACAAACCGATATCCTTTCTTTGAAACCACTCTGTTTGGGATCATTCACCATCTTTTAATTTTCAGCCAAGTTTCATCCAGAATGCTTCAGAACATTTCACCCTGCTTTCAATAACAGACAGTCAGCCAGTTGCCCTAGCTGAAAACCAGCACAAACCATGATGCTTCCACCCCCACACTTGATTGTTGGGATGGTGTTCTTGGGGTGGTTGGCAGTGCCTTTTCTTTTCCAAACACGGTGTGCGGAATGACTGTCATTAAGTCACCCCATAATCCACAGGCTTCCCCAAATGCAGTTTTACGAACTTTAACTGAGCCTCAACATGCAGCAGAGGAGTCTTGCATGGAGAGAGCGCATGGAGCCATGGAGGTTCAGTGCCCTGCTTATAGTTTTCTGCAGTACATGCGAATGCAAGGTCTTTCCGGAAGAGTGATGGGAGAATGCTACTGATTATTCTTTGGAGCTCCACAAGGAGCTCCTGATAAAGAACCGCTTAACGTGAATCTGGGAAAGTTTGCTGCAGGTGTCTTGCGGTCAAACGAAGCTTTTTGTTACTATGGCTACCAATAATGGTGGATCGATATTGTAAGTGAGCAAACCGAACCAGAGGAATCTGTGCAGTAATACAACTTTAATCAACATGATAAAATGCGACCATGAACTGAAAATCTAATCTTTACCATCAAAACACTTTACAATGATAACGCGTGCAAAGATCTTGAAAGAGTTCTATGCTTTTACCAATAATGAATATTTTCCTGTCTGTCAATTTTACTAAAAGCAGCTGATATCCATTAGTGCCGATAGGGGGCAGCGTTTTCCTCAATACCTTGCTATCTTCATGCGTTCAATACTTATTCCCTACTTGTGCACTTAAAGATTCTGATTTCTTTGAACCACTAGCCTACTTAGAGCTTCCCTTGCTGATGTGCAAAACTTGCATGTAAAGAAATGTAAAGTAATGCAAGGTAAATCTAAACGAAACCCCAAAATGGAAAGTGCTATCTTTCAGTAGCATCTGACACAGATTGAAAAAAACCTCTAGACTTTGGAAGAATGCGAGGGTGTGGAACCGCCAAGAGAATTTCGTGTGGGTGTTCATACTCACATTGACTCTGAAGCTCTGTATGGTGTTGTCCAGGAGCAAAATTTTACACTCCACCTGCGGCTGCTGTCTCTCTCTGGCCTCCTCCAACGCTCCCACGTCGTACGTTCTGCCAGCCGGCAACCGGAAGCGTGCCGTCATTACGGTCCCCACTCCCTCTGCCAAACACACAGACACTATGAGACCACCAACAGCAAAACGTAAGCAACATTTTGCTAAAACCCAACAAAATGTTGAATAATCAAATGTTTTTCATACTATATGGATGTTTTAATAGAGAATATAGAGCAAACATATTTGCAAATCAAGAAAATCTTAAAAAAAAAAAAAAATAAATAATCATCTTGGATTAATAAAAATTGTGGTCAAACGATGAGGAGCTTTAAGGAACAAAATCGCGTTGCCATGGTTACAAATTGAACAGAGCCTACCAATAGAAACAAAAAAATAATAATTATTTACGGTTTTGTAATTCTATTTTATTATTATTAATATTTTTTTTTGTGTATTTTTAGTATTTAACCGCAAAACAGACAAGACTACTGGTGGAAACTAAGAATACAAACAAAATGGCTGCTGCGTCCAAATTTACGACACCCAAAAGATGATACCAGTGCAAAGTAGAGTCGACATAAAAGAAAACATTGATTAAAAATAAACTAAATGTCAAAAATCATCTACAATACACTGTGCACCACCTCAAAGTTCCTGAGCTAGCACTTAACATTGAACTCTTTTAGCTGGTACTAGCATGAAAACCTAAACTTGGCATCTAGAAAATCATCCTAAAGAAATTTGAGGACTGCATTGGTTTCAAGATAAAATAGAGAAAAGAGAAAATATCTTTTTCTTGCTGTATTCAACAAGTTAACCCCATTAGCATTCGCTAACCTTCAGTGTTTATTATTGCTGTCTCTCACTCACGGCTTTTACATTTTTACTTGGTCTAAAAACTCATTTCAAAGACACCAAGGTCCTTTTCTCTGATTTCTTGAGATTACGTGTTCTTCAGAAAGACATTTATTGAAAACCTTTCTAAAATAAGAAACATTTTCTGAGCACCTAGCATTACACGGCAGCTTTCCTCTACCACAAGGATTGACAAAGACAAAGCAAAATGGGTTTAAATAAAATATAAAAATAGACTTTTGTAAACACTCGAACACAAACAAGTACCAGTATTTTCACTGCAAGAATACAAGACTAGGTTCAGGAGCAGACCGATCATTGGTACACAATCATTGGGGCACGACACAAAGGGCACACATTGTATCAATTTTGGACATTTACACCAATATAAATTACTGTTCTCTTCTAAATATGCAGAAAAAATAACAAGATTATAGCAATGCAATGGCTAGACAATTTCACAATTAGCCATGCTTTATTTTGTCAAGTTTATTTAATTCTTCTCAAGCTTCTCAACACCACATTTCTATTGCACAGAACAAAACGGCTGCAAGTTTAACTTTCCGAGACAAAAAAAAAAGTTTGACTTTGACGCAGCACCTATAGGACCACCATCCAGTTTTGCACACTCCAGTAAAGCTAATGCATAACGAAGTTAACTTGCATTAAAAATGTTGGTAGGGAATGAAATATTAATTCGTTGAGAATCAACGCTGTAGTAGTTGCCTCCATCAACATCCTATAGTCCTGCCCTTGGGCCTGTAAAATGTTTTATTTTAATGTACAGTGAACCCTCGCTACTTCCCCGATTCACGACTTGCCTGTGTACTGTATGTACGTATTGTAGACATCTGTACATTACTGTGAAGGGTGGTTTGTTAACAGTACTATGTAAAGGGAGGGTTTTGAAAGTCTGAATACCTGTTAAATAAATACTGTAAATATGGTGTCCCTGGTCCGCGGATTTCTGGCCAGTTCTGGAACCTATCTACCACGATAAACGAGGGGTCACTGTACTCTTGTGGAGTAGATAAATACACAAGATATTTCCATTTTGAAGGTGTCCTGCAGCTTCCATTCATTAAATAATATGCCGCACCACTGACGGAGAGATATACAGAGAAGCAGCAAGAGATACGCACAGCTTCTAGTGCAACGTAAACAAATAAATGATTACGTAGAATGAATGAACGCAGATAAGAACATCTGTTCTCTTTGAAATAGAATGGTGATTGGACAGTTGATTAAGTATTCTATTATTTATTTCCAGTGAAAAATTATTACTTATTTAAATAAATAAAAAAAAAAACTCAGGAGGAAAAAAAAAAAATCAACTGTTGTTTCAGCAGTAAAATCAGCCATTGGTCAATCTTTCATTTGAAAATTAAGCTTTTTTTAACCTTTACATCTCACCCGTATATTTATCATTTTTATTCTTTTTTTGCCAGTCAAATTTTTGCCATAGTTAAAAAAAGAACTCATTTATAGCATTAAAAATCTAAGTAGGAGCACATTTGAACAGAATATTAGTAAAATAATAAAACTAATTTATTCTTTTCCTCTCAATATGACAAAAAAAGTTCTATAAGAAAAATTGTTCAGTGATCATCGCAGCACTTGTTTTTAACATCTGCACCTACACGTCGTACACATGTTTATGTTGCAAGAAGCAAGATCCCAGCAGGATAAACAACTGGGGGTCAAAGGTCAAGACTCCTAGGAACAACTAAGTGATCTTTCGGTATGGCAACCCTCTCAAACACAAACAAATCCTTCGCACCATTTACACGAACATGAACCACCAGATACCACTCTCCAACAGAATTCCTCACCAACCACAGAGCAATCATTTAAACCAAATACAAATATTTAAACAACTGGATAACATACAAGTCCAGGCGATAATTAGGATTCTTTTATAGCTAAAAAAAAACAATAGTAGAAATAATTGGGACTCACAGGTTAATGCACAACACAATTCTTGGTCATTTTCCCACGGTACAAATGCATCCTTTTGACAAGGTTATGTGGAGGCAGAGAAGTTCTCGCCTTGTTCGGGTCAGTCTGTCATTCCTGTAATATTTTATGTAGGACTTATTGGAGGAATTGGTTCGGCCTCAATTATACATTTCCCATTGGTTTGTTTGAATGAAATTCGGTTTTACACCTACACTCCTCTCTTGGCTCTGTAAGGTCGAGGTGCCTCAGCCCTCTTCCTTGAGGATTGCCATAGAGAACCAACAAGGCAGTGAGTAGGGAAGAACTTGTTCAGAAAAATGGCACAGTGTGCTTTTGGTTCGACATAGGGAATGGGTTTGGTATTGCCATTCAACGGAATGCCGCAAACACTACGAAATGGACAAAAGTCAAAGTACACCAGCCAGACAACAACTGACATTCCTACAAACACTTATGAATGGTAACGCTTCGCGAATTCGCTTTAGTTTGCAAGTTGAGTTCGTAGGCGTACAAGGCAAGTTGTCGCAGGGGCTCGGGTTGCATGGGGTACGATGCCACACACAAGAAGATAGCTGTGAAGAAGGGACAGAGCTGGGATGCTCTTTGAGTAGTAGTGAGGTACCAATGCTTTAGTGCTACGATTGATTAGCTCGATTCACCCCTCCAAATCTAGCTTAACAAACATTTTTTTATTTATTTTACTGTTCGAACACGATTGATGCTCAATTGCCTCTTTGAAAATGTAAGAGTCTCCACTGTTTGTGAAACAGAAAGACTTTCATGACACGTTCATGTATTCATAAATAGCCATTAGTGTGCACTAAACGTTATTATCCAGTGGTTTGTTTGTTCAGACTCTAGTCTGGTGGGTTTTCTTAGGAATAAAGAAAATAAAGAAGAAAAACGGTTGATGGGGAAACCAATAAGCTCCACAATCATGTGGAACAGCCCACCCCCAATTAGATGTCTCTCTTTTAACTTGTCTTGCTTGTTGCCGTACAAACATACATCAAAAATAGTTTCCCAAACACAAAGATTTCCGTCTATATTTTGCCATCTATGCCACAACCTACGACACAGTTAAGCCAAACCAACCATGTCCCTACACCAAAAGGGTCTCGGCTGTTGCCCCTGTTTTGAAAGCTCCACAACTGACTCCATAACCCAAGAGAATTTTGTTGGAATCTGCGGTGGCTCAATAAGTAATAGCAATGTTTGTTACTGTGGTAATAAGAGCGTAATAGTAGAGTTTGTTTCCCAACTATTGGATTAGCTAACGTTTCACCACCTGATGGACACTAGGCACAAGAGCATTAAGCCGAGGTTGTGATAATGGTCGAGAAAAATCAAAGGCTCACCGTAACAAAAAAATTGGCTTTTTTTTTTTTTTATATATAAAGTCATGAAACAAATACTGCAATATTCTATGCACTGATTATTTAGTCCCAGCTCTAGAAGTGAAAGTAATGTACTTCAGATTGAACCACTTGTCACATGCTCTTTCTGTTAGCACAATTGAGGGGGCGCAATCGACAAAAAAATCTGTGGTTGGAACTTTTTTCTTCTAGAAAACTTTCCCCAGATGTCACCAGACACCGCAGACCCTGAAACAATAGCAGCTTTCCTCAGAGTGGGGTTCAGGCCACCTACACCTCAGAAAGCATCAAGTCAGAGAAATTAAAAGCCCAAAAACTTCCACCAGCAATGCGACACCACCCGAAATTTCCACAGCATCTCTCAAATCACTTCCAAGTAAATGTCAAAAGTTGAGGACCTGTGAATATTTCACAGTTTGTTTTCATTAAGTTTAAGCTATTATTGCTATTTACATCAGTGAAAAAACACTTTATTATGATTATATTAGTTTTGCAGCATTTACCTGCCATGCCTTTTTTTATCCCGCTAAGATAAACTTGTCCAAGGTACTAAAAAACTTTGAAACCACTTTCTTTCAGAAAGAATCACTTATTTTCATTTCGCCAGCTGTACAATGTTAAAAAAAGTGATATGCTCCAAAAAAAAGTAATACAAGTAAGGCTGTTGAAGTGGTGAAAATTGGGGATTTATGTAAGTGGACACATTTAACAAAAACAACCAGTTTACTCAGTGCTTTGGAGTGACATTGTTGTTCTGCAAGTATTTGCTTCGTAACTTCTGTAACTTTTTCCATTTGTTGCACATCGGTCAGCCATGACCTCAAGGACGGGTTTTGGCCAAAGAAAAATGCAAGGCCACGTGAGACAGTAACTGTGTCCCATTTTAGGTTCTGCAGGCTTTGGAGAACGCGGCCTACCCAGCCCCTAGAGGATGGTAGCGATGCATTATCGAAATTCAGCAAAAAAAAAAAAAAAATGGAAATCCGAAGGACCCTTTGAATTTTTTTTGGGAAGAAATTACTTCGCAGGGTTCAGAACCTGGATTGGGACACAGCTCTTGTACTAGAGTTCCTTACAGAGATCTATTAATGTTCCATATTAGCATCTTTCATTTGCTCTGTCTGCTATTTCTAACCCGGAAAGGCTTTAAATCCAAAACACCTTGCAGAAATACTCAAAACAAACCAGTTTTAAGTAGTAAAAACAACAGCGACTACGAAATCCAGACTAAACCGCATTTATTTATCCTTGGACTACTCAATATTTCATTGTAAACTCGTACACTTGGCTAGTAACCATTATAAACCATTATAACCCTAAAATTGCTGTTCACAACCAAATGAAACACGAAACACTAAACCAGTCGCCAAACAAAGTCCATCACTAATTCGTTCATTCATTCCCACAGCACGAGATTGATCTCCGCTACCACTTTACACCTGAACATAAAAAACACGGAACCAACGCAACGGAACCACTCGGTTAAAAAGCCAACTAAACCCAGTTTCCCACCACAGTGATCATGGCATGAAGCTAGCATGAGAAGGATCCCACAAATCCAGATCTGCTGAAGAATGCGCACTTCCACACACACCAGGAGGACAGAACAGGAGATGATGTCATCGCCTCAACCAGGGGAGATGCGTAGTGGCCAGAAAACAATTAAAACAAACCTTCTGCTCGCACTTTGCGCCAATGAAAGGATCCAACAGCATGCAAGGAGATTATTTGCATGCAAAGGATGGAGGCTGGAGTTATGTAATGATGTGGCACAGAAAATAAGGCACAATAGCAATCAGCAGAGATGTACAGATGTGGCGTAAAGCTGGCACAACGAAGCTCGAATATAGCTCACATGACAGCTGAAGGATCTGGAAAAAGACTATTGAGAGGGTTGCCAGGTTTCAAGAACAGAAAGCAACACACTATGCATTCATCCCATGTTCCTTGGCTGCACAAATCAGAGTCTTGCACGCACTTGGCCACAATATGAAAGGATTATATTGACTTAGAGATAAAAAAAAGGTTAATGTTACATAAAGAGCATTTCTGGAATAACAAATGAGAGATCAGAGAGAATGCACGCTTTCTGCCTGTGCATCATTTCAGAGCTCTGGAAGCATGCATTGGCTGGTTTGGTTGCTATGCAATGGGATAAAAAAGGAACACGCATGCATGAATGGTGACACAAATCCAGAAATGCTGGCATTACGCACTCTTACCTTCATATACAGGTCTAGGAGAGTCCAGTGGATGGAAGATGATCGAGAGTTACGGTGAAAGGAGATTAGGAGGAGGGGGAAGAGGACAAAACAGTCGTTCATCTGCAGGAAAAGAGCAACATAGCTGTGGAGACGTTCACATTACATTCAGTTCAAGGGGCCACAACAAAATCCAAAATGGGGCGCGATGCTCGCGTGCCGGGGTGCGGGGGATGGAAATAAAACGCAAGTCTCCGCGCCTGCTGCCCTGGTTTAGCTGTATAATCCCGCATAGGTCTCGGTTTCCATCGCTGCTGCTGCTGCTGGCGGCTGCGGCTGCGGCTGCAACGTGCAGAGTTAACATGGCGCAACCGCTCACGCCCCGCCCACATTCTCATAGGTCCGGACCGGGGGCGTGGTCGTTAAGAAGGGGCGGGGTCTGCCATATTCAAAGCACAGATAGACGCAAATAAAGAGTAATTTGAACGATTCAATGATTGACTGAATGGAGTATATGGTTGATTCAGAAACAGATATGGCACAAATATTGATTGATTGATTGATTGATTGATTGATTGATTGATTGATTGATTGATTGATTGATTTATTGATTGATTGATCGGTCGGTTGATTCGTTGGTTCATTGGTTGATTGATTGATTGATTGATTTATTGATTGATCGGTCGGTTGGTTCATTGGTTCATTGGTTGATTGATTGATTGATTGATTTATTGATTGATTTATTGTTTGATTGATCGGTCGGTTGGTTCGTTGGTTGATTGGTTGATTGATTGATTTATTGAT